>DF357912.1:26336-63856 GCA_000787875.1 Solanum virginianum | reverse complement strand
TATTTCAGCAAGAAACTTTAACTGGCCACGTACATTCTACCCTCCCCAGACCCCACTTGTGGGATTTAACTGGGTATGTTGTTGTTGTTGTTGGCTTGATGGCCAAGAACATCGTGTGGTTTCTGTGAGTTAAAGTGAATGTGTTCACTGTACAAGAATTACAACCTTAAGACCCTAGAATTTGGAGTTGGCCATGACATGATCTAACTTGGTTGCTCACATTACATCCTAAAAAGCTAAAATAGACAAACTGCTTCAAACCTCCCAATACTTAGAATCTACAGGCAAACACTAGTCATTCAAACCCTTTAAATTCTTCCCCTCTCAACATATTTACCAAACTTCTTATACAAATTGTCAAAGCTTGCTCAGGCACCTTCAAACTTTGAAGCTATGGACAAACAGGCCAAGCAAGTCGCGCCACCCAGCTGACACTTCAATTCAAGCATCTAAGAGCTAAGGGATCCATCTCAGCACCTATAGGCTCTAGCTAAAAGAAGACAGCACTGGAGTGGGAAAGTCATAGTCTTAAAGAGGATTTCTCACTTCTCTCTCTCATTCAAAACAACACAAAACAAAAAAAAAAAAGAGGGAGAGAGGGAGAACTACATCACCAACTTTGTATTTGTTTAAATCCTTCGTCATATAGCAGTTTTTTGTGTTTACAGGTAAAATCCTTAAATTAGATATGCATTTTTTTTCTTCATTTGCATCTTTCTTCATTAAAGCCTCACTTTATTAGCACTTTGCACTTAAAGGCATCGCTCTTATATTTGTTGTGTTTTTTGCTGCTTCAGGAGCAAATCTTCTGGTATTTAGCAGAAAAATTGCTGAAACATTAAATTCCTGCAGTAGTGATAAATGTAACAACAGCTGTCTAAGTCGTTCCTTTACTCCAAAATGCATAACAAACAATTAGTACAGAATGTAGAATCCACTTCAAACTGTTTAACTTTCAACAATTTAGAGTTCTCAGTTTCTACTGTAAATAGCCGAATACGCATAACCAGTGAACAAGATTTTGACATCAATATGATTCCCAATCCCATTTATTTTGATCTTTCCATAGCATTCTAGATTTCACCATCTTTTTTTATTTATGTGCATGTTTGGTGGGGGGATATAGGAATTCTAAGAAAGCCTCTCTCTCACCCTCACGCCCTCCAAAAAGGAAAAGGAAAAGGAAAACTAGAATGAAAAAGTTACAGCTACCTTTTCTCAACAAGATCAGTTTTGTTACCAACAAGGACAATAATAACATCACTGCCCCTCTCAGTTCGAACCTCCTCAATCCACTTTGAAGTGTTTAAGAAGGACTGCCTGCCTGGAAATAACAAGAAAAAAACAGTGTGTCACTTCAGCAAGGAATATATCGTCGAAGTAATTCTTTTACAAGCAAAAATCGCCAGAAGCAAGGATAAATGGGAAATCAAGTATGATCAGAAAATAGCTGCCCAAGATTGAAATGTGACATACTCGCAACATCATACACAATGACAGCAACAGAGGAATCCCTAATATAGCTTGGTATGAGACTCCTAAATCTCTCTTGACCGGCAGTATCCCTGAAAGTGTATCACGAAAAGGCAAATTTTAGAACATGAAAATGTAAAATGAGTGCTAAATCCAGCAAATGACCAAACAAGAAACCTGGCAACAGTGAAATGTTTTCCCAATTAGTGAAAACAGGTCAAAGAAAATTTTCTTACCATGAACTGGTTTGAGAAGAATGACTTGTGAGACCAGGCATTTTCTTAATGTGTCTAGAAGTTCGATAATTACTCATAATCTACTTGGAAGACATAACGGAGAACAGAACCTAGCATTATGAGGCTAGACAGGATGTTTTTCTTCTGTCCTCTTATTTTTCCTACAGACTACTGAAGCAAGAGATATTGAATATCTGAAGGTATCCACTAAAATATCTATTTCAGCAAGAAACTTTAACTGGCCAATTGCCATGCTGATATATTTTAACACACATAATCAAGGATAGCTACATCACTTTTTCATGAAATAGGGTAACACAAAACATCACACTGTACTGTTAGTTGTCTTAACTCGAATAGATTAATGTTGCTACTCCTTAACAACATGGCACAGTGTAACGTATTAAGAATGTTAAAACACTGTTCATGATCAGAGCTCAATGAGCAGGCATTGTCTCATCAACAAGTACATCTTACCATAGCTGCAACCTTACTGTACGATCTTCCAGGTACATAGTCTTCGACAGGAAGTCAATACCAATTGTGGCCTGAACAAGAAATAAAATAAAATGAGGATACGCAATAGTGTATCTTCTATTTGAATAAATAAAAAAGTAAAACAGCTAAGATTTGAACAAGAAGATCGAGTGTTGGTTGAAATGGAAATACTTTACCAGAAGAGGGGAAGCAAAGACTAGAAAGTCCAGATTACATGCAGTTTCATAATCAAAAAGACACATAAAGGAAGAAGCACGTTACAGTCGGACCAAACAAACAGCAAATGATTGTCTAAAAAACAGCAAATCACGAAAAGATAAAGCAAAGCATTTATTAACTGCCAAGGTTAAGAGTGTGCTCCAGGAAATATTCAAAAGAAGCACGTTCCATTGAGACCAAACAAATCACTCAGTCAGAATAAAAGAAGGTAAGACCAAACACCTCATCCACAAAAGATGAGAAAAAAAATTGAGAATCTACAATAAATTTTCTTGATCAACGGAGGCACAACTAAAGTATTAAGTCCAGATATATCGTTTGTCGAGAGAAGGAATAAAAATAAGTTGGGAGGTTTAAGGATCCATAACATGGATAAAAGAATATATTCTAACTATATCTTCGAGAGACTAATACGTACAGAGAGCTAGCTTTTCAGGCATTAGTTGATGTAACTCATTTACATACAACACTCTCCAGAAGGTCCTGTCGTTATCTTGTCAATAATGTGCAAGGGAGAGGACAAGCAGATTTTCGCGTTATTAGATAGTGAGGATATACAGGATGATAAGTTACAACTTATGCTCATTTCTCTATCCCTCTGCTGAATTGTATTGGTTGAATTGTACAATAGAAGTGTCATTATTTCATATTAGATGCACTAAAACTTATTAGTTATTAAGTGCGACCAACTACCAGAGAGCAATCTACCATAATCAAGTTCTGCAAACAGAAAGCTGACCTATGATGATTTAAAATCTGTATTACACAATAAGCAAATAATATGACCAACAATGCATTGTGAAATATCTATTATCGAATACATTGCTGCAAAAACTTTCTCTCAGTATGAGCAAATTATGCATACAAGTGCCAATATATGTGCTTTACAGATAAAGATCTTAAACAACGATTATTAAGTCCTTATCTAGCAAAACTAAATACTGCTAAGAAGAGAAAGACGACAAATGTTATTGAGAAACAGATCCACAGAAGCAAAAGCCTAACGAATCACATGAATAATGAATTAAGAGAAGTATATACCTGATAGGTGTTATCGAATTTATCATACATGAATCGCGTGATAATACTGGTCTTGCCGACAGATTGATCTCCTAAGAAAACGAGCTTGTACTTCGCGAGAGCCGAAACCGGAGCCATCTAATCGGATCTTTTGGTATGACAAAGTGAATCCAGTAAAAAAGAGATGGCGGATCCGATCAGGATTTTCCGACGGATTATCAGAGATCTCGCCGGAAAATGATCACGGAGAGAGCAAAGGGGAGTGTGGATTCGTGGGCTTTAGCGAGAAACAGAGAGGGAGTGTGTGTGTATCGGGAGGGAGCGATGCGCGTGAGGAGCGTTTTTGAAGAGGTTTGGCGAAACACGGAGTCAGTATTTTAGCAGTAACACATGGTTGCATTGCGGTGATTTGCTGGCTCTCGTATATTTTTTTTAAAAATTCCTTTTTGGTGTATTCATCTTCTTCTTTGTATGTGCTTTGTGTGTATACATCTTTATTTCAGGGAAAAAAAAACTACATTGCCTTGTACCATGAGGAAAAACTATATTCTCGTGTCTCATTTTATGTGGCATCATTTTTTTTTTATTCCATCTCAAAAATGACAACATCATACTGTTATTGAGATTTTGGTTACTGCAGGCGTTTCAGGATTGAGGAGGTTAGATGTGCTATTAGTAGGATAAACGAGAAAGGGCAATCGGACCCAATGCGATTCCAGTGGAGTTCTGGATGAACACGGATAAGGATGGTATGAAGTGGTTGACTAGGTTGTTTAATGTTATTCTGGAGACTACTAAGATGCTTGATAAGTGGAGGAGAAGTACAATGGTTCCATTGTAAAAGAACAAAGACGATATTCAAAATTGTAACAATTATAGGGGTATCAAGTTGCTAAACCACACTATGAAGGCCTGGAAGAGAGTGGGGGAGATGATGGTAAGAAGAAGAATGACTATTTCAGAGAATCAGTTCAGATTAATGCCGGGGCGATTATCTACTGGAGCAATTCATCTTGTTCGAAGACTGATGGAGAAATATAGGGAAAGAAAGAAGGACTTTCATATGGTATTCATTGATCTTGAAAACGACTATAACAAGATTCTGAGGGATGTCCTATGGAGGTGTCCATAGGTGAAAGGTGTTCCAATGGTGTACATTAAAGTAATGAAGGACATGCATGATAGAGCCAAAACTCGAATAAGTACGATGAGAGGAGACTTAGAGTATTTTTTTGTCGAGATCGGACTTCATCAAGGATGTGTGCTGAGCCTTTTTCTGTTTGCCTTAGCGATGGATGAGTTGATACGGTCTATCCAAGAGGAGGTTCCATGGTGTATGTTATTCGAGGATGACATAATACTGATTAATGAGACTAGAGATACAATTAATGATAGATTGGAGGTGTAGATACATACTTTGAAATCTAAAGGGTTCAAAATTGAGCAGGACCAAGACAGATTATTTGGAATACAAATTTAGAATTACGAGGGATGAAGCGAACATTAAAGTAAGGCTTGTCACTCAATCTATTCATAAGAGAGAAAACTTTAAATATCTCGGGTCCACCCTCCAGAGTAGTGGGGATCTTGATGATGATGTCACACATTGTATTGGAACAACATGGATGAAATGGAGGCTCGTCTCTGGAGAAGATACCACCTAAACTTAAAAGAAAAATTGTACATAATGATGGTTAGATCCCAGCCTTTACTGTATAGGATCGAGTGCTGGCCAGTAAAAAAATCACATGTTCAGAATTTTATTTTATTTAAGTGATCTTGGAATATTCAAAATTTAGAAGCCTTTTATTATCTCTAGAAAAATTGAAATATTGTTCTGAACCGGGGCTCACTATTCCGGTCCAAGGGATCACCGAGTGAAAATACCAAACAAATCCTCAAAAACCTCGGTCTCAGTATTCATCACTTTTTCTTTTCAGTCGCAACAAGCTAAACGGAAGAGGGAGAACAACAATGGCGTCGGCGTTGAGATCTGCTATACTCCGACACATCCGGGTTCCGTCCACCCAAGCACTATATGCAAATGCATCGAGGCTAACCTCTGTCAGATTGATGTCGTCGCACGATAACCATATCACCAAAGAGGAAGTCATCAACAGAGTCCTAGATGTCGTCAAATGCTACCCTAAAGTCGACCCTTCCAAGGTCTTTTTCTTGTTTATTTTGATTTGTTTCATATACACATTTGATGAATTGAATTAGATCTGGGAAGTCCGTCTACAAGTTCAACAATGGTCTATTTGCATAGTAGATAGCTGTTTAGGTCAATGTTACCGTAAGGAATAGTTGGCTGATAGGTGTTATGCACTGGCTGGGACATTTATGATATTCACTGGCAAATTGATTGGTATTTAGGGTTTCGTTTATCTATTGGGTTCTTTTTGAGCTTCAAGAATCCGTGAAAATAGGTACATGTTTTATCGAAATGATAGAGATATCTATTTACCGGACATGAAACAAAGTGAAAAGAAATTGGTATATGTTTCTTCTTATCAAATGGTATTGTTACCTCTTTAACACCAAAATAAAAAATAAGATTATACATGCATTGGTTTATGCCAGTGACAACATCAACCCAAAGGTAATCAGGTCATCTATATGAATCCACTGTTATATTTATCAAATTATGTAGCTAGTATCTCCTAATACAGCACAAAAATAGAAGGAGAAAATAGAAAGAAAATATTGGTGTCCATTGCAATTTTAGTGTAACTTTGTCACTCAAAATGCTCAATTTTGTGATCTTTGTCTTAGCAGCTCGAAATGGAAACTTGATTCCTTTTCTTATTTTTCCTGTTTCCTGCAAGGATGGATAGCAAATGTTTATTCATAACCTTCTCAAAGAAAGAATAAAGAATGTTTGTTCATAGCTCTAGTCAATTTTAAGACGGGAAAACAAAGTAACTGAGAAATTTCTCTAGTCACCTGCTGACTGCTATGACTGAACTTAAACTTAAGAGTTATCTACTTTTCATGAATTTCAATCAAACTTAGTGTAGTTTGATTCTCTAGAAAAAAACTCATCTAACTATTAGATGGTCTTTACTCTGAAGTGTTAGGTTATGAGATCTTTTGCTGCCCATACATTTTCAAGATAAGTCATTAATTGGTTTATTGAATAAGACTAAGGTTTAGGTGTATAATTAAGAAAATGTAGAACTAACAATAGATGATGCACATAAATTTCATGGTATCTTGACCCTTTCGGGGTGGCACAACAGTTTGGGCTTAGGACTTCCATGTTGGATGTCTCAAGTTCGAAACCCCTTGCCAACGAACGCAAGGAGGTTGTTTTTTGGGTTGAGCTCGTTGCACCGGACTTACCTAATGAGGGTTACCTCTTCTATGTGGTTTGCGAGCTATAGGAGCTGGTTTTACTCTTTGCACACTCAAAAGATAGCGCCTGCGTGTTTTCCTTCTAATAATAAATAAATAAATAAATAAACTTCATAGTATCACCAACCAGGAAAGCTTCCATATTTTGGAACAAGCAGAGAACGGGAAATATTTGGGTTCCAATGGGCTATAATTTTGTTCATTGAGGTTTGTTCCATTAGGAAAATATTTATCTTAAAAAAGAATATGATTCTTTTAGAGCTCTATTGTGAGATGTATTGGGGGTAAATGTCTGTCAAGGACTCCAAAAGTAGGTCCAGGAACAAGCAATTGTGCCTCAATGTAGTGGTAATGGAATTTATTCTACTGCTTGCTTTGCAGGCGTATTAAGTTTCTTACTTACTGTAAAATACTGTTGCTGGCCATCATTTTGCTCTTGTATGATGGACAATGTCTAGTTGGTTTTGCACCCTGAGTTTGTCACCTATTTTGTCGTCTTGTTGAGTGTTTGTCAGTGATAATTCATATGCTAAACGGAGTATATGCAGAAGCCATTGTATGGTTCTTGATCTACTTACCATTTCAATGTCTTTTAGGCTTTGGCATCTCTGATCTCTTTAATCGTTGCGAAGTCCCCATGCAGCATTTCAAGATTTAGAGCTATTTGGATCGACTTTCAAGTCAAAATAACTTTTAAGCACTTCTGAAGTGTTTGGGTAAATTAAAAAGTGCTTATAAGCATTTGTTTTAAGTAAAATGATAAAAATAAGTAAAAAAATCATAAGTTAGAATTTTTTACTTATGGCTTTTGTCTTATAAGTCAAAAACTAAAATCCAATCCAGGCTCTTAGTGGCCGATTGGGTTGGCAAATTTTAGGCGCTTTTAATCCAAAATAGCTTTTAAGCAGTTTTGAAGTGTTTGTTTAAAGTTAGTGCTTATAAGCACTTACTTTTCTGGCAAAATAACAAAAATTAAGCCAAAAGTCAAGCCAAACAAGCTCTTAGTATCTGTAGAGTTCCATGCGGATATAGAGTTTGGTAATGCAATCTATGTGGTGAGAAGCTATAGGCCTCTTTCATCATCACCACTTGACTGATCTTTTATGAGAATAGAGATCTTTATTTACTTTATATTCAGTTTAGCTTGAGGAAACCTAGTACTCTGCTCTTTACCACCCATATATAAATTAAGTTTCTTATCCATCTCCCACAAAAACAAGTAAGAAAAATAAAAACTAATAATAACATGGTATGAATTCGGTACACCAAAATTTTCTTTAACAAGGCATGATTTCATGTTGTTGGTTGGTCTTTACCTGATAATAGTAGCTTATAATAAAGAAGTAGAAAACATGTTTGGTATTGGAGGAACTGCCCGTGAGTATTTTGTTTGTAGTGATGTTGAGCGAAGGTGAGGGGACAGAGAGGGTCAAGCTTTGAGGTTCATATGATGATGGATAGAGATAAAAGAAAAGAATGGGAGTGCAAGGGATGGGTTTGCTGGTGAGGTCGGGGTGAGAGCGAAGAAGTGCAGCAAAGGTGCAGCTTCATAACAAATGACTTCTCTCTCTCTCACTCTGTAGAAGGGTCTTCTTCTCGGACGAGAAAAGTAGAAGAAAACCAACTATTACCACATAGTTTCTTCAAATTCCAAGCTAAAAAGAATAGATAAATAATTTTATCTGTTACCAAAAGAGCATCGACTTTGATGTGCTTATATCCTAGTAACTGTTATAAGTTACCTGGTCTGTGTAAGAATCCAGCAACACAGTGTCTTACCCCAGAGGTGTTAGATCCTAAATATTGATGACATTTTTTATATATATTTCGGATTTCATAGGTATGGAATTTTAACGAGTATTCATGAAACAATCGCTTAAGATTTGAAGGAGAGTATAGCCTGTAGAGAAAAGAGAGAACAAATAGCAATTTGCAAAGGAAAGGCATCCTTTTTGGAAAGATCTTGCTTCTGCAACACAAATTTGACATGTTTACTACAATTTGAATTGCCTTGGACTTCTTAATTTAAGAGAACCAAATGGCTTCTTGTATTTTGCTGTAGATAACTTGCTTATTGGGAACAAAATATGCATCTAACTTAATTTAACGTAAATATAACCTCTTTGTTTATAATCATCAGCCTCTTAACTGTTCTTGTCTGCATGAAATGGAGTTGAGTATATGGCAATAGGTGTTATAGGTAGGTGTTTGCAGTTCTTGCACCAATCTTCCAGATGATGGACTACACACAATAGTTAGGTTTACCTGCAAGCTTTTGGAGTAGATAAAGCAGCTTCTTCTTCTTGTTTAAAAAGGAGAAAGTGACATGCCAGAAGACAACTGGGTCAATCAGAGTGTAGGTTGAGAATTTGATTATAATGAAACCCATTCCCATCTCTCCCCAAAACAACACTTCATCTCTTTCCGTATCGCCAGTTGGTGTTGTCACAGAAACAGTATCAGAAGAGATAATATTCTTTTGGTGTCATTTGTTGGTTCAATTGATTAATGCTATGTCAAATGCAATTACGTCTTTCCATCTTTCCTTTGTTTGGACAGCACGTAAGTTGTGGAGTTAAAACAATTTAAGCTTCAAAAAATAAGTGGATATTCATTCATTATGCAGGCAGCCATTGTGTGCTTTATGGTTAACAGTAATCTTTTATACAGGTAACCCCTGGAGTCCACTTCGAGAAGGATTTGGGCTTAGACAGTTTAGATACGGTAGAGATTGTAATGGCTCTGGAGGAAGAGTTCAAACTGGAGATTCCAGACAAGGAAGCTGTCAGGATAGAGTCCTGCGAACAGGCTATTGAGTATGTTTATAATCATCCCTTGTCAAGTTAAACTTGATGCACCTTTGTTGATTTGAATTTGTTCATCAAAATCAAAAGGTACACTTGCCCCTTGTCAGTTGACTTGTTCAAGGTTGTAGAATTCTGTGATCCTCTTTGGTAGAGGCAATAATCAAAACTCTTATAAAGACAAGTACAAGTTTTTCAGTTAAAGAACATGTTGTTGCTGTCTTTTTTGCGTTATAAAATATTTTTTATGCGACAAAATTTCAAGCTTGCTTCAGTTGCACAAATTACCTGTATTTCTTTCAGTTGCACTAATTTTGACGTAAGATAAACAATATTCCAAACACGAAAACGATTAAAGGAAAAAACAAACTGAGATTAAAAAGTATTCATCAAAGACTAATTAAAGGGAACAGATAAGTTGTGCCAAAAAAGAAATTTATGCCTCTTTTGGCTCTTACCAATACCAAATGTTCTTCTATCATTAACAAGTATATTTTTGTACATGCTTATCCATAATATTAGATTATCTGTTTAAATTTTTATGTTCCTTGCTTCTTTCTGTTATTTAATATATGTAGAAATTCTTTCAAAGTTCTATCTTTGCCTCCATAAATTTATATTCTGACTAATCAAGGGGACCTGCTGCTCATTTTCTATTTAACGTAGAGATTATGATTCATGTGATCTTGATAAATTATCAAGCCATTCATCCTCATGTGATAAAATTCAATATTTTTATTCTATTAACCAACCAAAAGTATGCCATGACCTCTTTTTTTTTTTTGTTTTTTCTTCTTTTCTGTCTTATGGTTATTGGATAATTGGTGGGGATGGGAGATTGTCTCATTTCAAATAAAAAGCACCCCAAAAAAAAAAAAACAGAACATTTAAACAGGAAAACACTATATGCATTTTAGTTTTAAGATTTGGAAGTCTTATTTCTAAGTTTTTATTTTAAATCACTATTTATTTTTGAAATCTCCATAAAATTTCAACTTCATCCTCGTATCATAATTTTAAAGTTCAAGTTCTTTGAAAAGTTGAATTTGGAGATATGATATTTGTTAATGGGGTGTTTTAGAATGTTCTAATTTATGAGCTATGGTTTACTCATTTGATAAAATCATCAAAATTAAAGAATTTTAATAATTTTCTAAATTACATGCTCAAATAAAATTTCAAATTCAAATCAATAATTTCAAGTCATGATCAAACGGATCTTTTAAAATATATGATTTGTCATTTCCTTCTTTCCAAAGGAACCACTCGTTTTCAGGAATCCACTTTCAACCACCCATAATGTTGCTAAAATTCTTTTGTCCTTATTGATGCTCAAAATTCACATAGCTAATTAGCAACAGCGGAGTCAGCATTTTTATCCAATAGTTTTAAAATCTAAAGAAATAGACATATGAACTAATAGAAAGAGGTTCCATATTTACTGTATATATTTCAAAAATTATTTTAACCATATATAAATAGTATAGTTTTCCATCAAAGAGGATTCAAATAAACCCCTTCAAGATAGTGTAGCTCTGCCCTTGCTAATTAGGGTAAGATTTTAATATCATATTAACAATATAAAAGATCTTTATACTATTTTTTCTTAATTTAATATGTTATGACACAAATGATCACTACTTATTTTATATAGAGCTGTAATAACTTCTTTTAAATAGATGAATAAAAATTTTCACCCTCCCTCGCCAAGAATTGTGAATAGATGAATACGATATTTAACTCTTAATTAAGATTTTGAATTTTGAGTATGCAAATGAAGAAAATTCTAATAAAGGTTTACTGTAGAGAAGTAATGGGCAAATTTTACTGTAGTGTGGAAAAAAGGTCAATTAGGCCAACTAACAAAGGTTTCAGTTCTCATCAAATCAAACTCATCATATTATATACACATTTAATAAATTTAATTCAAAATTTTCTTTGATCTATTGAAAAACATAAATACACAAAGAAAGTGTAATAATGATTTTTTTTCCTTGATCAATTTACCCATTATTATTCTTAAGAATATTCATAATAGAAAGTGCTATTGCAGTTAACTCAAAAGTATTTTGATTTCTGGTTGTTAATGGTGACACAACACCATCTTTCTCCTTAAATCCATCTTCACATGTGGAAGCAGAATCTATAACTGAACTTATTTGTATATTTGCATCATAATATTTCTTGGCGTTATAACTTTTGATAGCAAGGTTGATAGACATGATAGCGTCTGAATAAAGCTCAAAACAATCCTTCAAGCATCTCCTAACATAAACATCCAAATTCTTGTCCTTCAATAGTAAATTAACGTAACGTCTCGTATCAGTAGCGTTATATCGAGTTAGCCTAATCGATGCCATCCCGAGTCCACGGAGAGTAGAACATTGATTGGCTGGAGCAGCTTGTAGAGATGAAGTGCAAAACTCATACTTAATATTTGGATCATCTTTTGAACATGATTTGCAAGTGTTTTGGATTAAATTTTGGGCTGTTGAGCCATGGAATGTTAGGTTAAATAAGGAGAGAAATAGGGAAAGAGGAACAAAGAAAGAGGAAAGAGGCTTCATGTTTTTGGTATGACATGTCCTTTTTTGGTAGTGCTATGTATTTATAGTTTTCAAGGGGAAGATATAGACTATAGCAAACTTATGTTAATTATACATACCCATACTATATATGGGAAAATATTTTAATCAAAATCATAAGAAAACAAACTCAAAATTGAACATGTTGAACTATGACTTATTGTTTAATTCATTTTGACTCAGCTCTTGTACAAATTAATGATACGTTCATTTATCAATTATGTTATTTTTACTTGTCAATCAAATTTAGTTCATTAGACCTTTTTTTTTTTTATTTATAATAGGTCAAATACTTAAAAATTCTCCTAAATTTGACACAAATTAGTAGGAAAAAAATTTAAAATAGTCCCTTTGAGTTAAAATTCAAAGTCATCATTGAGTTTTTATATGAAACATTATTAGTCCCTAATGTTTGTAATATTGGTGCATTTTTTATCCTTTCCTAAACTTTTGTCCATTTTTTAACATTGATTCTTACACAGTTTTATGCATGGAATGTTCAATCATTTTTGCATATATATTTAGTAAAAATAATAACTTCACGTGAGAGAAGGTAGAAGAACAACACCTTGTTCTATTTACTAGAAATATTATTGCAGCTAAATCAAGAAGTTCATCATATTTATTTCATGTCCAATAATACAAAATTTTCTTTTCTTGCAATGTCATAAATCAAAGTGTTCTTAGTTTATTTGCAATAATATTTCTACGGAATATAATAAGTGTTGTTCACATCTTCTTTCATGTAGAATTATTATTTTTACAAACTATATAAAAAGACGATTGTATAAGCAAATCAATGCTTAAAAATAAGGAAAAAGTTGTGGGAGGACTGCACGAATATTGCAAATATGAAGGACTAATAGTATTCTATGTGAAAACTCAAGAATGACTTTGAATCTTAACCTAAGGAGGAGGGACGATTTTGAGCTTTTTATCCATATTATTAGTTACAAAACCTACACTATCAGTAGTTTTCGTTATTCCCTGAACTTGGGGCAATTTGTTAGCCGTTACACACACAACGATCTCATACTAAGGTGTCGTTGGGCCCAAAAATTTTTGGAAAAAATTTGAAAAGTAGTATTTGGTTATAAAATATGATAAATATATTTGAAGAATTCTCAAAATTTTTAAATACTAGAAAAAGGTCATACTCTAATGTTTGATTTTCAAGTTATTTTCTTAATAAGAGTCCCACTACCTATTGCTATTCATTTTCCATTTTATCTGTTTCCTACTTATAAACATGACATTATCACTATTTTGTGATATATTTAAAATTTTATTAATCATAATAATTAATAATTTAAAATATTCATTTATATTTAAAATTATATTAAAAAGTACTATAAATTATAATAAGTAACAATTTTAAATATTTATAAAAAATTTGGTTGATTCTTAAAATTCTATTAGTGTCATATAAATTGATACAAAAAGATTAATATATGAAAATTACATAAAAAGTATTATAAATTATGATAATTGATAATTTAAAATATTAAAATATTATATTAAAAAATTAATTGATTCTCCAAATTCTATCCGTATCACATGTCTTAAAATAAAAAAAATATAAGTATTGAATCGGTATCGTATATCTAAATATATGTGTGCGCGTGTTTCTCTTGAAACATTAAGTTCAAAATCCAAAAAAAACTGTGTAAAGTTTGATTCTCTCCCAATAATTGATTTGATTGGAACCTTACATGGAACAGTGGCGTTGCAGGATTGAAAATTTGAATAAATAGACACACAAATTAGTCGAACGAAGTTCGACATCTACTATATATACATAAAAAATTATTTTAATTATATATAAGTAATATAATTTTTCATCAAAGGACCTGAAAATAATATAGCTTCGCTCCAGCATGGAATATAATTTGACTCTAGAAAAGTTTGTTGAGAAACTCTAACGAAGTGGAAAAAAGCAAACAAACCAATTATAAAGGGCAAGAAGATATGGAGAGCCTTTAATTTGTTAGGAAAACTACTGCACATGTATCATCATGACTTGCTACTTATTTTACATGTAATAATTAAATATTTGTGCCCATTTCTTTTTTGAAATTGTGAAGCTGATAATAACTGTTAAGTAATTAACTAAGATGGATGGGTCAGATTTGGTATCGTGAATGGCGTAAAATATTTTGTACAAACTTTGTGCACTTACTACGAGCTATTACGGAGGATTGCAAATATTTCTATAAGGCATAGATTTATTCGAACTTTCTTCAATTTGATAAAAAATTATATTATTTATACGTGATAATTTATATATATATATATATATTGAACCTTCTGCAGTTTCTTTTTGTGTTTATTTCAAGGTTATAAGTTGATCATTTCATTTTCCAAACCAAGGTACTAATAAAAATCCAAGATTAACAAATATTTAAATACCAAAATTCAGGCAATGATTAAAAAAAAAGATGAATTTTCGCATATAGTCACTCAAAAATATTTTAATTATACTTCATAACTATAATTCGTGTAATTATATTTCATAACTATAGTTATAACATCGTTTATATAATTCACAATTTTTATATAATATTTGTATATTCGCTATGCAAGTCGTGCACAACGTTTGTATAATTCCCTATACAATTCACTGTGTTTGTATATAATTTTTGATTCACCCACAACTTTTGTATAATCGCGCACAATGTTTGTATAAATCGCGCAATTATATAAAACTCAAATTATAATTACAGTTAAATATTTGTCGTGAGCCATAATCAATTCAAACTAACTAGGTTAGTTAATTAACTAGTATATATTTGTTTATCTTTATAATTTTTTCTTAAAAAGAAAACTACAAATGTAGTAACAAATATAACATACATATATAACTATCAAAGGATGTAGTGCACCGAAAGGGGTTGTTCCTCCGTTAACCAAATGTCACAAGTTCGAGCCCTGAGTATGGAAAAATCCTTGATAGAGAGTGCTTCCTCCAAATGTGGCTCTACGCAGCATGAACCCGGAATAGTCGGGCCCAATGTGAACACTAAACAAAGAGTGGGAAACCAAAAAAAAAAAAACTTAAGTATCAACTCTCAAAATTAAGGAGGAATTTCTCGATCAATATCGACCAATTTATTCATCATTATTTCTTAATAAGACTCATAATAGAAAGTACCATTCCAGAGAACTGAGAAATATTCTGATTTCTGTTTGTTAATGGTGACACAACACCATCTTTCTCCTTAAATCCATCTTCACATGTTTGAATTGCACTTATATGCAGGTTGGCGCCATCATACTTGTTTGAATTGTAACTCTTCATAGCAAGGTTGATAGACGAGATCGCGTCTGAATAAAGATCAGAACAAGCGCTCAAGCAACTCTTAACAAAAGGATCCAAATTCTTGTTGTTCAATAATATCTTAACGTGAGACCTCGTATCAGTAACGTTGTTTTGAATTAGCCTAATGGATGTCATCCCCAGTCCGCGGAGAGTAGCAGTTTGTAGAGATGAAGTGCAAAATCCATACTTAAGTGAATCACCGTTTGAAAATGTGTGTTTCGGTTAAATTCTGCGCTGTTGAGCCATGGAATGTTGGGAAAAGTAAAGAGAGGAATAGGGAAAGAGGAAGGAAGAGGGAGGAAAGAGGCTTCATGTTTTTTGGTATGACATGCCCGCCCTTGTTAGAGGCTATATATTTACTTTTATATCATTCACCTAATCAGTTCAAGTTTGAACGAGTTAATAATCGACTTATTTATTTGCAAGCCTGATTTAATAAAATTGAACATGCTTTAATTTTGCATCGACGAGTGAATATAATGTTGTAATCAGATCACCTTGTCAAGACGCTTGAATGATTTCCTTTTTTAAGTTTCTTCTCTCCCCTTCTCACTTTATTTTGTTAGTTAAAAAATCAAAGAGAGATGTCCATTTTGGCCGCACGAGTGGCTCAATAGTGCTAGAAAAAAGACAGTAGTCTTAGGCCTCCAAAGTTGAGGGGTCTCAATTTTTATTTTAATAATAATAAATTATAAATAGTTTGTAGGAAAAAATACTAATTAAGTATTATATATAGTAAATATTATTTATTTCATATAAAAATAAAAAATTACTAGAATAAGTTTAATACATCTGGAGTATGATTATATGATCAATTCAAAGAATTACTGAATGAAATCAATTAGAATAACTTTTTTAAACAATTCTACTTCTCAAAAAAATAGAAGAATAAAATTTGTAAGATGTTGTAAAATGGATGTCCAAATAAATATTTTCTTTGTCCACATAATATAATTTGTGGCAACATAATTTTAAGGCATTTACATGACAATTTTAAGGCCATTTGCATGGCACTTTCAAAGCCAAAAGCTTGGCAAGTTTAAGGTTTCTTCATCGTTTCACAACACGTTATCAGCACGAAGCTCCAATCTCAGTACGTATACAATCTTCTTTTAGCTCTTCTTATATCTTATAATATTATTATCATACTTTATTTTTTGAACTACTTACGATACTACATAAATTTTCATTTAATCATTCTATATTGTTATAACTAATAAGACTATTGTTTAATATATATCTATATTCTAATACTCACTTTACTTTGAGTTGGCGGAAGATTAATTAGATAATATATTAATTGGTAATCAACTTATTTTTCAAGGATCTACTTAAATTTATTTTCACAAAAGAAAACAATTCTTTTATTCACAAGTCATCTTTTGATTCATTCTATTTAAAGTTTTCATCATGTCGAACCTATCTAAACTTGAATTTGTGGCACTTGATATTACTGAAAAAAATTATTTATCATGGATCGTTGACGCTGAAATTCACTTTGACGCTAAACGTCTTGAAGACACTACTAAACAAGGAAACAAGGCATCTAGTCAAGATAAAGCTAAAACTATGAGCTTGATTTGAATGGATACATCTTCGATTTCAAGATTTTAAATCAGTAAGTGAATATAATTCTGCTATTCACAAAGTGAGTTCAATATTAAAGTTATGTGGAGATACTATCACTGATGATGATTTACTTGAGAAAACTCTTTCTACCATTCACGCTTCAAATGTGTTGTTACAACAACAATATCGTGAAAAAGGATTGAAGAAATATTCTGAGTTAATTACATGTCTACTTGTGGCTGAGCAAAATAATACTTTGCTTATGAGAAATCATGAAGTCCGTCCCACTGGATCTGCTCCATTCCCTGAAGCGAATGTTGTAAGGTCTAATCAGTTTGAAACAAGACAAGATAATCACTATGGCTGTGATCGCGGTCATGATCGAGGATACAGGCAAGGGCATGGTGGCAGACGAAATAATTATCGGCATCATGAAAATAAACATGAGAACAATAGAAATAATACTTCTAAGGGAAGAAATAATATTTGTCATCGATGTGGCATGAAAGGATATTGGGCACGTGATTGTCGTACGCCCGATCATTTTGTCAAGCTTTATCAAGCCTCCCTCAAAAGAAAAGAAAATAATGTGGAGGCTCACTTGACCTTTCATAGTGATGATAGTGGAGAAACTCCCTCAAATCAATATGGTGATATTCAGGAAAATCTTACTTATAAAGGTGACGATGATTTCAAAGACTTCTCAAATAATAGTCAGTTGTAAAAATAGGGGGGAGGGGGAAGAAAATATTTCTCTTATTTGATTATGAAAGAAGCTAATGTTAATACAATTTTTGATAGCAAAATATTAATTGAAGGCTTCGGAAAAGCTAGTTTAGTTCTTACAGGAGGAACAAATTTAACAATTAATGAAACATTATATTGTAGTAAGATTCAAAGAAATTTATTAAGTTTTAAAGATGTTCGACAAAATGGCTATCATATTGAGACTACAAATGATGAAGAGAATGAGTATCTTTATATTACTACAATGATGTCAGGTAAAAAGATTATACTTGAAAAATTACCTGCTCTATCATCTGACTTATACTGTACAAGTATTAACATGATTGAAACACATGCCACAGTAAACAAAAAGTTTACTAACTTAAATGATTTTATAATTTGGCATGATTGGTTGGGCCATCGCGGTTCTAATATGAAGCGCAAAATAATTGAAAATTCACATGAACATTCTTTGAAGAGCCAAAAGATTCTTCAATTTAAGGAATTCGCTTGTGCTACATGTTCTCAAGGCAAATTGATTACTAGACCATCAATAATCAAAGTAGAAATTGAATCCCAACATTTCTGGAACATATATAGGGTGATATATGCGGGTCTATTCACCCATCATGGACCATTCAAATATTATATGGTTTTAATAAATGCATTTACAGGATCAAAATTTACTATAATAGCTGTATATGTTGATGACTTGAATATAATTGGAACTCGTAAAGAACTTTTAAAGGCAGTAGATTGTCTGAGATGGTCACATGTGTGCTTATTATCAACCCGTAATATGGCGTTTGCGAGGTTGTTGACCCAATTAATAAAATACGAGCACAATTTTCAGATTATGCAATTAAGACAATTCGTCTTGATAATGCTAGTGAATTTACATCCTAGGCTTTTAATGATTATTGTATATCAATTGGAATAACAATTGAGCATCCGATTGCTCATGTTCATAATCAAAATGATCTAACAGAATTATTGATTAAATGCCTCCAATTAATTGCTAGACCAATGCTTATGAGAACAAAACTCCTCACTTCATTATAGGGTCATGCTATTTTGCATGCAACAAATTTTGTGCGGATTAGGTCCACAAGTTATCATAAAGTCTCCCTATTACAATTGACTTATGGTCAGGAGCCGAATGTTTTCCATCTTAGAATATTTGATTGTGCGGTATATGTTTCAATTGTTCCACCATAATGCACAAAGATGGGTCCCCAAAGAAGATTGGAAATATATGTTGGGTATGAATCTCCTTCTATTATAAAATATTTGAACGTATGACTGGAGATTTATTCACAGCAAGGTTTGCTGATTGTCATTTCGATGAATCAATATACCTATTTGAAACGTATGACTAGAGATTTATTCACAGCAAGGTTTGCTGATTGTCATTTTGATGAATCAATATACTCAATGTTAGGGGGAGAAGATAAACAGCTGAGGAAAGAGATAGATTGAAATGCATTATCATTATCACATTTAGATCCTCGAACTAATCAATGTGAATATGAAGTTCAAAAGATAATTCATTTACAAAATATTGCAAAATCAATTGCCAGATGCATTCACTCACCTATCAAGAATTACTAAATCTCATATTCTAGCTGTTAATGCTCTAATTCGAGTTGATGTCCTAATAGGACAATTAATTAATACACATGATTCTAAACCACGCTTGAAACGTGGTAGGCCAATCGGTTCCAAGGATAAAAATCTTCGAAAAAGAAAAGGATCAAATAATCAAGATGGTCATAATATAAAAAAACTTGCTCAGGGGGATCAAGAAGACATAATAATTGATGAAACCTTAGAGAAGGATCAGACGCTTGAAAATAATGAAGAGATCTCAATAAACTATGTCTCATCGAGAAAAATATGGAACCGAAATAATATGATTGTCGACAATACTTTTGCTTATAATGTTGCTGTTGAAATAATGCAGCAAAATGAGGATCTTGAACCAAAATTTGTCGAGGAATGTAGACAGAGAAATGATTGGCCAAAATGGAAAGATGTTATTCAAGTTGAATTAGCTTTGCTTGAGAAACGTGAAGTTTTCGGACCGATAGTCCAAATACCTGAAGGTGTAAATCCAGTGAGGTACAAATGGGTCTTTGTGCGAAAGCGAAATGAGAAAAATGAAGTTGTAAGATATAAAACACGACTTGTGACACAAGGATTTTTGCAAAAATCTGGCATTGATTATATGGAGACATATTCTTCTATGGTAGATGCAATTACCTTCAGATATTTTATAAATTTGGCAGTTCATGAAAAACTTGATATGCATCTGATGGATGTCGTTACAACATATTTATATGGCTCATTTGACAACGACATATTTATGAGAATCCTAGAAGGATTCAAAATGCCTGAAATATATAAAGATTTCCGAGAAAAGTGTTCAATAAAGCTTCAAAAGTCTTTATATGGGTTGAAGCAATCAGGTCATATGTGGTATAATAGCCTTAGCAAATACCTATTAAAAGAAGGGTATAAAAATGACCCAATTTATCCTAGTGTATTTATTAAAAGGTGTGGATCAAAATTTACTATAATAGCTGTATATGTTGATGACTTGAATATAATTGGA
Organism: Solanum virginianum; assembly: GCA_000787875.1. NCBI lineage: Eukaryota > Viridiplantae > Streptophyta > Magnoliopsida > Solanales > Solanaceae > Solanum > Solanum virginianum. The sequence continues at coordinate 43,436 of DF357912.1, read as the reverse complement.
ACTCGTAAAGAACTTTTAAAGGCAGTAGATTGTCTGAAAAAGGAATTTGAAATGAAAGACCTTGGAAAGATCAAATTTTGTCTTGGTCTACATATTGAGCATTTTACAAATGGTATATTTATTCATCAATCAACTTATACTGAGAATCTTTTAAAAAGATTTTATATGGATAAAGCACATCCATTAAGTACCCCAATGATTGTGAGATCACTAGATATTAATAAAGATTCATTCTGGCTATATGTAAACGAGGAAGAGCTTGTTGATGCTGAAGTACCATATCTTAGTGCAATTGGTGCATTAATGTACCTTGCTAATAATTCTCGGCCAGATATATCCTTTGCTGTAAATTTATTAACAAGATTTAGTTTCTCTCCAACACTGATACATTGGAACGGTATTGAACATATACTCAGATATCTTCAAGGAACTATTGATATGAGACTATTTTATTCGAAAGAGTCCAATCCACAACTAATTAATTATGCAGATGCAGGATATTTGTCTGACCCACATAAAGGGCGATCACAGACAGGTTACTTATTTACATGTAGAGGTACAACCATATCATGGCGTTCAACAAAACAAACTATGGTAGTTACTTCTTCAAATCATGCAGAAATAGTGGCTATTCATGAGCTAGTCGAGCATGTGTTTGGTTGAGATCAATAACTCAACACTTCATCGAATCATATGGTCTTTCTCTGAAAAGAGATATTCCAACAATATTATATGGAGACAACGCTGCATGTATAGCTCAACTACAAGAAGAATACATCAAAGGAGACAGGACAAAACATATTTCGCCTAAATTCTTTTTCACTCATGATCTTCAAAAGAAAGGTGAAATAAATGTTCGACAAATTCGTTCCAGTGACAATTAGCAGATATGTTCACCAAAGCATTGCCAACTTCAACCATTAAAAACTGAGATACAAGATTGGGATGCGTCGTCTTCGAGATATTAAATGATATTTTTATCAGGGGGAGCAAATACGCGTTGCACTCTTTTTCCCTTAACCAAGGTTTTATCCCACTGGATTTTCCTGGTAAGGTTTTTAATGAGGCAGCGAGTAAAGCGTATTATTGCATGGACATCCAAGGGGGAGTGTTGTAAAATGGATGTCCAAATAAATATTTTTTTTGTCCACATAATATAATTTGTGGCAATATAATTTAAGGCATTTGCATGGCAATTTTAAGGTCATTTGCATGGCACTTTCAAGGCAAATTTAACAATTGATGAAGCATTATATTGTAGTAAGTCTTTTAAGGCCATTTGCATGGCACTTTCAAGGCCAAAAGCTTGGCAAGTTTAAGGCCATAATTTATACTTAATCACCAAGTTTTCACAAGTATAAATACCCCCTCATTCTTGTAACAAAATGCATAAGCGAGAAAAGAAAGAAACAAGAGTAAATAAGAAACACCACTACTTCTCTTTATATTCCTTCTTAGTTTTACTATATTCTTCATTTTTTCACAATATAAGAAAATATATTAATTTATTTTTTCAAATTTAAGGTCGACATTTAATTTTTATCTTAGATCACTAATGTGTTCGAGCCACTCCTGAATTTTTGGTTAAAATAAATACAAGGAATTGAAAAATGGAAATCGAAAATGTCAGATTTAAGGGAAATATGAAAGGAAACAGATATATTACAAATTCCAATATTCAGTGGTGGAAAAACTTGTGTGTTGCATATATTTGATTCTTCACTAAGATTTGTTCCTTCCACATGCATCCGAATATATATTGTCTATGCTTGTCTTGAAACTTAAAGGTTCAAAATAGGAAGTAAAAAAAGTAAAAAATTAGTGGCCGGAAGAATCTTTAAATATTTATGTCATAATAAATCATTTCGCTCAGTATAAATAAATTTTATTAAAAATTAATTATAATAAAATAACATTTTTTAAGTAACTAAAAATAAAACAGTGGCGAAGAAAGTAAATGTATGTGTAAAAGTTTCATTCTCTCTCAATGTTTGATCAGTTTATTGGAACCTTACATGGAATATAATTTGCCTTTAGAAAAGTTAGAAACTACTCCCTCCTTCTTGGCATAAGTTTCATTTTTAGACTCAAACTATATAAATTTTGATTAAAATATTAATATGTATTCTTTAAATTATATTAATAACAAAAAGTGTCATTCAATAATATTTTTCTCATTATTTTTAAATATTTAAATTATTATTTTAAAATATCAAATTTAATTTAATTCAATTTAATTTTAAAAATTAGTCAAATTAACTTTTGAACCGCTAAAAGGAAGCTATGGTCTATAAGAAAGTGTACATAATTGTGAAGCTAATATACTCCTGTTGATTAATTAAGATGGATGGGTCAGATTTAGTGTCCTAATTTTAATTTAAACTTTTACTCGATATTTGGTATTCACATTAAAATTTGATTATATCTGAATTTATATTGCATAAAGCTCCATTTAAGAAGAAACACTTTTTATCAAAAAAAAATTCATATTCCAAACTCAAACTCGAAACCTTATTGAAAACTGCAAATACTTTTATTACGTACCAAGGCAATAATTAAACATATTTGCAATGTGCAGATTTTTAGCAAACGTGCCAAAAGTCGCACCAACCAACCTACCCTTCGACCATTATTTTGGAGTGGACCAAATTATGTCTCATGAGTCCAAATTTTGTACTCTTTCAATTTTAATTCTTTTGTCTTATTATTTTTTTTTTAAAAAAAGATTATTGAAAAGACAGCATCTTTTTTCTTTTTAACAAGTTTTAATTAAATTTTAACGAAATGTTAGATTAAAAAATATTTTAATATATTTAAAATATTTTTGTTTTTTTACTGCAAGATTCAAAAATATTAATATTAGTATTTATTTTTTTAAAACTTTATATCAAATAAAATAAAATGAAGAAATTAAAACAGAGGAAGTATAGTATAACGACGGAATGATACCCCGAAATTAGTGATCAATCAATCACTGTCCATACCTTTTTCCTTTGTTTTTTATTAAGTGCTAAGAATTTCATATCACCAAAATTGAAGTATGTCTAAAGAGTCTTCAAGGCTTTCAGTAGTATATATCATACCATTGCAAAAAGAGGAACATATGGGCTCGTTTGATGCGAGAGATAAAAAATAACATACTCGAAAACAAAAGGAAATAAATGAAAAAATTACCGAGGTTAGTTTATTGCATTTCCAAACTAAGGTCAAATCCACATTCACACAGATACATAAGTTCAAGCAAAGTTTAACACTTAATATACATGATTATCAACATTCAAAATTAAGGTGTAGTTTAATTAGAACAACATCGACCAATTAGTTACCCATTACTATTATTCTTAATAAGATTCATAACAGAAAGTGCCATTGCTGACAACTGAAAAGTATTCTCATTTCTGCTTGTTAACGGTGACACAACACCCTGTTTTTCCTTAAATTGATCTTCACATGTCGTGGCAGCATCCATAACTGAAGTTATTTGTATGTTGGCATCATAATATTTCTTAGAGTTGAAACTCTTCATAGCAAGCTTGATAGACGAGATCGCGTCTGAATAAAGCTCAAAACAATCAATCAAGCATCTCCTAACATAAGGATCCAAATTCTTGTCCTTCAATAATATCTTAACGTGACACCTCGTATCAGTAACGTTGTATCGAACTAGCCTAATCGATATCATCCCGAGTCCGCGGAGACTAGCACATTGACTGGCTGGAGCAGCTTGTAGAGATGAAGTGCAGAAACCATACTTAATATTTGGATCATCTTTTGAACATGATTTGCAAGTGTTTTGGATTAAATTCTGGCCTGTTGAGACATGGAATGTTAGGTTAAATAAAGAGAGGAACAAGGAAAGAGAAAGGAAGAAAGAGGAAAGAGGCTTCATTTATTTTTTGGTTGTTTGGTATAACATGTCTTTTCGTGTTAGGGGGTATATATTTATAGTTTTGAAGGGGAAGAAATAGAGTGCAGTTGATTCAATTTATTTTGATTTGTCTAAATTTAATCTCTCCTACGAAAATAACAATAACATATTCAGTGAAATTCCACAAGGTCTGTGGAGCATAAAATGTACGCAGACCTTACCACTATCTCATAGAGATAAAAAAGGTTGTTTTCGGAAATACTCGTCTTAAGAATCAAACCCCATAAGCAGAAAATACTAGATATAGAAATAAAGAGAAAGAACCGCAAAAGGAGGAACGACTAATGATGAAAAATAACAAAAAAGTAACAAATATAACACGGATAATGACAATACAGGATAAAACTGACTACTCCTACTACCTACTATATCACTAGGCCAAACATCATTTTACCCTTACTAACCTATTAGTTTGAGTTAGTATTTTATTAATTCAACCCGTTCATTTGAGACCATTAATTACAAGTTTTTTAGTTTGTAGAATAATGGAGAAGGTCTGATTTATTTACGGAATGGAATAACCGGCTCATCAAGAGTGTGTTCTTAATTCACGTTTATTACTTTTGACATAAGACTTGATGTTTAAATTTGTTTTAATCTTGAGCTGTTGAGAAGTCCTTTTTCTCTTGATTAACACTGATTACTGTCCTGTCTTCTTAGAAACTCTTGACCACATAAATCTTATTCTTATTGTTTTGTCACATGCTTTTCATTATTTAAATTTAGAGGAAATGTTAATTCCACACGTCATCTGTATATTAGTACTAGTTTTAGCCAAATAAAATAAAATAAAGTATTAGTAACTGGCTTTGTGGTCTAGCATTGGTCTAAGGATTTATACTGAGGGCAGATAATCTAAAATTCAGTACTTTTTCCATAAATTTAGTGTTTATATATAACGGAAATTTATTTAAACATATACGTGTTAGGATCAAATGCTTAGCTGATAGCAAAGATATAACTTTATTTCTTAACTAAGTTCATCATGCACTCATGTTCGATCATGATTGCGACCCGAGCCATCTCAGTCGTTCATGAACCTTGCCATAGGTAAAATATTGGTATTATCCAATCGTACGAAATACATCAGTTAGAAATTTAGTGACAAAGCAATCACTTGATTTAATTTACTGGAATATAATTTGCATTTAGGAAAGTTTGTTGAGAATATATAAAGTAAACTGGCAAAAATATATGGTTTCTTTGTTAGTAAAACTACTACACTTCATCATGACTTGCTAGTTGCATGAAATGCTGTCTGTCTCCCATTTTTTTGAAGTTGTCACCTTAATATATCAATTCAACCAATATATTTCCACTTTTAGACTTTAGGGCTTGTTAGGTACAAAAAAAATGTTTTTCAAAAAAAAAAATCAAGTAAATTGTTTATTTACTTTTTGTGTGTTCAACGTATAATTTAGAAATGTTTGTACATATAATCTAGACAAGCACTATAAAAAACGAGGATAGGTAGATTATAGAGGAATTAGGGTGTGGGGCCATGGGAATGGGTACCTGGAGGGTTGGGAGTGAATATAAGGTATGTTGAAGTGTAAAGAAGAGATAATTAATATGAAATTCAAATTGTATCGATATTAAATTTAAGTTAATTATAATTTATCAAATTATAACTATTGGATGCATGACTCTCGTAATGATTTTATTAATTTATAAGCACATATATAAATTAAAAGGATATGGCCTATGGGCCACCCCTAGCTATTGTTAAAAAGGATCTAATTCCTAATCACAATATCCACACAGACATAACTTTACTTTTTCAAAAGGCTCTTTTGAATCATACAGGTGCTTTTACTGAGTATTGCATTCTATCCTGATTTAATGAATCAATGATAATTTGTTTTCCTAGTTATTATTAATCTATTTGTTTAATGTGTACTAGTTTTGTTTCTAGGCAGAAAGGTTATTTTTGATAAATTTATTATTATTAATCTATATGTTTAATATTTACTAGTTTTGTTTTTAGGTAGAATGGTTATTTTTGATAAGTTTTTCATTCAAATTATTTTCTTATTAGTAATTATAATTATAATTAATATTCTCTTAATTCACTTTTGTTTCTCACTTTCGCGCACAAGATTCAATTTCATTAATATATATTAAAAGCTAGATTAAAATAGATTAATATATTTTTTATAATTTAAAAGTTAGATACTTGAAAATTATATATCAAAAAAATAATAAATTATAATTCTTTTCTTATTAATTAATATATCAAAAAAATTTATATAATTATGACTCTCGAAAAGTCAGCGCAAAAATTTGTTTTATTGGCAGAAATTAAGAATTCTTGGAATTCTGGAAAAGTTCATCTTTCTTTCGCTTTTCTTAAACAACATATAATATAATTAAATGTGAGATGAGACATTTAATTAATTAATTAATTAATTTGGGTATGCAAAGGGGAGACGTGGAAAGCTTTCATAAACACAATATCGGAAATGGTGAAATTATTCCAGAAAAAAGGTGTTTGGAATTGTTTATTAAAGACCTAGTCATTGGGTTGCAAATTCTATCTCAAAAGTTATTCAAATACTCAAAATTGGAATTGTCCGAAATTTAATTAATTATATATACATCACAAATTGATGAGCTAATAGGGCCCTTTTTTTCCATCAATTGCTTATACGCATCATATATCCACATGTCTAAGTTTGGTGCCTAATAAAGATGCACTTTTGCTAAGGAAACATTTCATATTCACACATGAAATACAAGCACATAATGCTTACCTTAAATTTAATTCCAACCCCAAAAAATTTAAATAAAAATAAAAATATGAGAGAGATGCATTCAAACAATAACCATTGTAAGTCAAGACAAATGATGTTTGTTGTTACTTTAAGCATAATGTATAGGTGGACTTGCCTAAGTTTAAGTAGGGATACAAAGCAAATCCTAAATTTATTGTCATACTAGGTTATCTGGTGGCCATTTTTCCGAAGCTCCGCGCCATTTCAAAGTCGACAATATCATATTTTCCTTTTTATTTATTTCTTGTTTGATATTTTATATTTACATCGTGCGTAATTAAATTTTATTTCGCACATTTCTTGGTGCATTTATGAGCACAAAACTCTTAACTATGATATTTTTTATTTATAGGGACTTGATATCTTGAACACAAGACCTTTAAGGATATAGAAAATTCCAATCATTCTAGCATAATTTAATGCTCAACATACACTTGGTGTATGAGAATTAGTACAAAACCAACTTATAAGTAAAACCACAGAAGAAATTAGTTCTTTTGAGGTAATATGAAGTAAATATTTACAACATAATATATTAGTAAAATTTCATCAGTGGGGTCTAGAGAAGGTTAAATGTACGCAGATCTTATCACTATCTAATAGAGATAGAGGTTATTTCTAAAAAGTCCTCAACTCAAATATATCAGTTCCCCAAAGCAGAAAAATACTAGATATAGAATAATTACTAGAATGAAAAACAATTGATAATTTTATAAATACAATAAAAGTAGCAAAATAAATGATGGCAGTTACAACACAATATATAAAGACGTGATTAATCCTACTAACCTACTACATTACAAGGCAAGACAACATCCTACTTCCATTAGCCTATTAACTTTTTATTCTAATATGTGATCTTCATTTTTTCCTATCTAAGACACTATATATGAAATATAATATAATTTTTTTAGTACGGCCTAGAGAGTTAATTAGATTTAATTTTTCATTTCACCTAAGTTATTGTTGCTTTTAACAAATGCCTGATATATATATTTTTTTTTGTCAGAGCAACAAGGAAAAAGGAGGACAGGTTAGTTTTAAAAGAACTTAAATAAAAATTTGGCATTATATATAAATATATACTTTAACTTGACTTCAATTAATATTTATGTATTTCAATATTGTATGTGCACAAGTAGACACTTAAACTTATATAAAATTCATTAAGTAGATGCATGTATTCTATGTGACATAATACATGCACGTAAGATGTCACGCAGAATATATGTGTCTACTTATTCAACTTTTAAATAATTTAGTGTCTATTTATACGCGCCTTAAAGTCAAATTAAAGGACAACTTGTAAATAATGCCTACAAGTTTTGTTTGGACAAGTTTCACATTCATATGCATTCTGACCCTGATAGAAAAATCAAAATTATCTAAAGTGGCTACTGAAGACACTGAATCTTATTGCTTTCTAAAAGAACTCTTTTGTTTCGTCGACTGGGTACTGGATTATGTTAGATGAGGCTAATTATGAGAGAATTTTGGATAAGATTCAATAGACTTTTGGTCATGCTTCAAATATTATTATCCTTGACATTAACCTTTTTGAAAACAGGAATGTATTTCTTTAACAACCTATTACACCTTTAACCACATCAAAAAAATGTCTAAACTACTCGAAATTATGACCTTTAATTATTAAAAGTTACTCCCCCTGTTCTATCTTAATTGAATTTGTGAGATAATGTACACATATTAAGAAAAATATTCAAAAATAAAATTTACGCCATACTTCCACTATTGCCCTTTGCAAAATCATAAATATGCAGTATAATTTATCTCTTAAAAAATATAAAATTTCAATAAATGAAAGCGCAAATATGAAAAAAACTTTAAACATTCCTCTTGAATTTTGAACAATTTAATTATTTTGAACATTGAAAAAAATGTCAAAATTCAATAAATTTAAGACGAAGGGAGTCCATATTTCGATTTAAGGCGATGCTTTCTAGGGGATGACCAAAATGAGCACAACATTTGCCTTCAAGGGGTCGGTGTTCACGAGACAAAGATTATACTATTTCCATTTATTTTAACTTGTTATATTGTACTTTTCAAAAGTCAATTTAACTATTTTTATAGCTAAGTTAAATCATATTAGTTCGATAATTTAAAGTAAAAATTTAGATTTTCCAAAACCATATGATAAGTAGTATGGGTTGCAAATTTTTTTCAAATCTTCTTAAAATGTTAGTAAAAATTCATATCATTTGACTCTAAAAACACTATGACAAGTAAAAAAGAACGAAGGAAGTAGGTCTTCTCATTGATTAAAAGTAGAGTCATCAAATCTAGGTTAGGTCCATTCAATCTAATCTGTGACTTAATAAGATTGGACTAAATTCTGAAGCTTGTTTAGGAACACAACTTTTTAATCTAGCCTAAGTAAGTTTGTTGATCTATAGGGCTTGAATAATGTGGGTTGGACCAGTCCATGGTCAAATTAAAAAAAATAAAACTAAAGTAGAATACTAAATAAGTAAATAATCAACAAAATGAATCAAAACTGAAAGTTTACTTAAACCACCATATTTAAATATGAGTTTAATTTTGGTGTACCATCAGTGTACCTGCAAGTTACCAAAAAGTATTTTTTTATAATATTTATTTATTTATTTATATTTTAAAAAATACAACACAGTTATTATTTTTTTCTTTCTTCTCTACTCTTCATTTCACCCTCTTACTTCTTCTTTGATAAAATCTTATACACTAATGGTGCATATAATTTAAACTCTTTAAATATTAGTACAAGTTTTCTATTAACCATTATATTGTTAGACATAACCATTTAGTTAAATTAATAATATCTATATTTGGTTTGAATAGTATCATGTCCAAAATTATTTAGTTTTACAAAAATCTTATGTCCAATTAAAAGATCATTTTCTCATATGATTGTGTCAAAATATTTGCAGTAGTAACACCATATAATATTATGTTGTAGATATTTATCTTAACATTTTAAAATTTAAATTTTTTTTTGTTGTTTATATTATTTTGTTGCTCCTTTTAAGAAAAAGTTCCTTTGCTCTTTTAATTTTTTTTCCATTGTTTATTGTTTCACTTCTTTTTGAAAAATAAATATTCATGTCATTTTATTATTTTTTTTAGTTATTCTTATAGTATCTATACATGATTATACATTGTTTATACAATGTCAATATAGTACATGCTTATTTATATCATATTGATATGCTACATTTAAGTTACACAATATTTGTACATCATATATGCATACTATACATTATTTATACTATATGCAACATCGACACACATGTATATACTATTTATACGATATCAATACATATTTGTACATTAGCTATACAATATCGATACATTACATATATATTACATAACTATTTATACATCATATATACATGTTTATACATCATTTATATATATTCATATTTGAAAATAAATTGCACGGAAAATGTTTAGGAAAAAAAAGAAAAAGTTATTTTTTTTTTTTTTTTATAGAAAGAAAGAAAAAGCTCTGAAAAAAAGGGGGGAAAAAAGAAGCAAACAAGGATTGGGCCGAATTGAACTTTGTTGAAACCATGGCATTTTTGGCTATCTTCTTGCCTACGATTTTCTCTCATTTAGCCACGGTTCTTGGGGCTAAATTTGCTATTTGACTATTTTTTGTGTAAAAAAAAATATTTATTATAAATTAATTATTTTGTTATATATATAAAATTATCCCTATATTTTTCCTAATATTTATTTCAAATATCTATTAATTTAAATACAAAAAATCTCAAAATTTTGCTAATTTTTGGGCATGCTCTATGAGAGTGTACCTATAATTAATATATAATATTTTTCAAAATAATACAAATATTATTTATTAAATTATGTATAATGTTAAGGGCAGCTTGATGAAACGGATGAAAATCAGAGTAAGTCATATCTATTTGCATTCCAATAACATTATTATTTAAATGTAAAATTTTTAGAAGTACATTTTTAAAAAATTCTGTTCAATTCTAATATAGAAGAAAATTAAATTCTTTTTATGAAGTTTATATTTTTTATATTAATAAATGCAAAATCAAATGAAATAGAAAGACAAAATTACAAAATTTGAATATTAAGGAAAAAAAACAAAAAGAGAAAAGCTAAAACCCAAAATTCAAAAACCCTTTCCTTACCGAAGAGAGTCGGTCACAGATAAGGAAGAAACATTCACATTTCCCCTTTCCTTCACATTCCCCAACTTCGTTTTCTCCGGCCGGCCGGCGGGAGAGAAAAATGGCGAACATGAGGACGGCGATGGATGCGGCGTTCTGGGACCTCAATATTTCTACAACGAGAGTCCTAGACGGGACGGCTAGGTCCATTCCAGGGGAGCCCAAACCACTTGACAGTAGCACAGCCAGTAGAGCTCTCAGAATCCAACAACTTTCTATTCTTGGAAATGGGTTTCCTCTCGGAATCATTCCCACTTTTTCTCCCACTGCACGCAAGGAATTGGGCTCTTTTGCTCTTCAGTCCCTTTTGTTTAAAGCTGCTACTTCTAACTGGTAGCTTACTACTACAATTTTCAGCACATTCTCATGAATAGACATGTTCGTACTTTCGCTTTTTAACTTTTCGGCAATGTTAAGTCTGGTATAGGGATAAATGAGATATATACAAAACCTCTACTTTCAGAGACAAATTATTTTTGTGTTGGACTGATATGGTCCTGACTAGGGCAGAATGGGTATAGAGGATTTATATAGCAGATTCCAGCTAATTTGGTATTGAGCTTGTTGATTGATTTTGTTGTTCATCTACTGAGGACCTGTGAGGGGATTGGGAATTTTTGGTATCCCTGTTTTTAATGAAAAAGAAATGAAGTGTTTTATAGGTGTAATCTCATAGTTGGGGTCTGGGGATGGTAGAGCAAAGAAAGACCGTACTCTTACGCTCAAGAAGAAAAAATGCTTATCAAAAGAAAAAAAAAGAAGCTAAGAATATATGATGTTACTTTAGTTTGCCAAATTGCTCTGAAGATTGGAAAAGAATGTGTTCTCTTTTTAATAGCATAATGTTGGTTGTGAACCTTACTGATAAGTGACATTACAAGTTTTTACGACTGGAATTACCACACTGTGACATAAAGTCGAGATGCAAGTTTCCAGGGTAATAACTAACTTGGTAAAGTGACCTTGTTCCATACTGGGGAGTCCAAACTCTATCTACATTTCATCTTGTGCATTTATATTTCATTTTTGAAATAATCATTTCATAAACCGGTATATAATTATTCGTCCCAGGGGCAAATTTCTAGAGCAAGAAGGATGTGTGGATTCTCCTTTACTAATGATGCTAATGAATTTGGTAAATGTTTCTAAGTGTCTTACGGCCTTGTTGTATAACCAATGTAGTTCAGTTTGATAACAGTTTGTCATGCATGCATGCCCTTTCCAGAAGCTTCAAGATAGCAATTACACTTCCCTATTTGTCTTCAGCCAGGCCATATCCTTCCACTTTTACCCCCAACCAAGCAGGCACCACCTGTGAAAAAGGGAAGTGTTTTATTCTCAAGAATTCGCAAGAGAGTTCTTAAAAGTTTCTCAGGAAGCATAATATCCCTCTGTGCTCTCCGAACTTGTATATTGTCTTCTGTGGTACAGCAATAAGCTAAGGACACCCTTTGGTTTCGGAAAACTTGCAGTTTATCTCTCTTGGCCAATAACATGCATGTTGCATCTTTCCCCTTCAAGAATCTCATTAAAATGTCTAAGATCTCCTCCATTTCTCTGTTAAAAGACTTTATCTAAAATATACATCATTGTCAATTTTATTTCAGTCTACAAGTAGCACTTAAAAGCTTATAAGATTATCCTATTTATATTAGTTATTGATTGGGACACTGCAATTATAAATCACTCTACAATGTCTCAAGATGTTGTAGTGAATTTCAATTAGATTCAAAATGTTGTCTACAATAACTGTTAATTATTTGGGTTATGTGTAAAAGATCATGTTTACTACTATAAATGTTCCCGGTATAAGTAAAAGTCAAATTGAACATGCACAAAATAGTTGTTGAATACTATTTGTGTAGATGGCAAAACATTGCTGATCTTGAACTTGAACTACTTGATCTTGTATAGTATAATTTTGCAACTGCACTTAATTTTTTGAAGAACGCCAAACTGTCTAAAATACTAAACAAAATTATATTGATTGGGGAAAGTACCATTTGGGTGCGTACAGGGTAAAACTCCCGCTCCTATACAATAGCTTGCAAACCACACAGAAGAGATAACCAACACTAGGCAAGTCCAGTGCGACGAGCTCGGACCAGAAGGCAAACCTCTTGCTTTCACCGAAAATACACAAAGTTTGTATGTCTTTTTCTTTTTATTGGTCATAAGTTCATATACTTGAAGTCTTGAAATGGATGATTGCTTATCAAAAAACTTCGGGTTGAAAAGATGAATGCATAATGCAATATACTTGGTCTGCTGGTGGTAGTGCAAAAAGCTTCTTTTCTGAAGTAGAAAGATTTTCATCTTATTTTCGAACCAAGTGAGATATGTGCACATTTTGGAAACAGCAGAAATTAATATGCTTTTTGCCAAAGTTCTTTATCTATCAGATGTTTTGATTCACACATTTCACACTTTTAACTATGTTTAGAAATATTTTTATGATCTTCATTTCCTTTATAGCTGAAAGAGCTGATTGCTTACCTGTGCTTGGATAACCATACCGGCCAAAGAGCCATGATTTACTATTTTGCTCGTCCTTCATCCTGCTCTACCCAATTTGTTGCCTTCTCCTTTTATATTTCAAATTGGTGTTGATACTCCCAGAATCCCCCTATTTATATACAAGATAGATGAATTATTTGTTTATGAATTCATCTTCATAGGTGGCTTGGATTCACAGGTCAGTTTCGACCAAAGAAACTGATATCTGACATTAAAGCTGAGATATCCACTGTAGATGAATGGGAGCTGCCGGTACTTAAAGACATTGGAAAGCATTTCTTGGAGAAGTCACTTTATGCCTTCGGTCTGTGCTCACAGCTATCTCTGACACCTTCTTCTTCTCTGTTATTGAGCACGGAAAAGCATGGCGAGAAGAAACAACACCGCTTGAGGGCCATGCTCTTTCATAAGGCAAGGATCTGAATACTTTACCATTTGGTCCACTGTTATGGGAATGTTATATTTGTTTCTTTAGATGCTTTCGTTATTATCTTTCATTTTCCCTAAGTTAATTAGCTTCATAGTGCTATCTTCACTTTGAGTAGGATTAGCCTTATATGATCTTAGTAGGATAGCAATTATAGGCTTAAGATGTTCTAGTTTTCCAGAGAAGATTTTAAGAAATTTGACCCTTATTTTCTGATATTACAAGTGATGCACCTCGTGGCAAGATGTGCTTCTACTACTAAGTTGGGATGTGCTTCTACTTCTAAAGTTGGGATGGTGGTGCTGTATCCACCATCTTCATCCTATTAACTCATAATTTCATAATACCACACTTCAAAAACTTATTATGATGTGTGTAATATCTTAGGAGACAAATTAACAAAATTGACAATGTTTTGAACGCATGCCATTTGCCAAATTTTCAGTTTTTGGTTAACCTTGATTTTTCAGCGTAAACATTATATATTTTTTTAAGATTTCGTAGATGACGCAGACAGATTGTGGCTTGCAGCTTTTGGTCTTTTTGTTTGATCCTTTAAGCCTGTTCACTGTTCCAGAGTAGCTATATAATATGTGTTGGGCATTTATTTTGTTGATACAGTTTTTCTCTTTTCTTCCTTAGATTTGTGTCTCCTTAAGGGCATGCATTATCACTCCGTTGCAATCTTAGGCTTCAGTGCACTGTTTTCCATTTTGGAACCTAGAAGACTACTTTACTTCTAACTTAGGTGGTGCATTTCAGCAATAACGAACATGGTTTTTCCTTGTATCACTAACCTTAGGGATATTTTGCTTAGTTTTCTCACTTTTGCTTAAATGATCTTTTGGAATCTGTTGCCACTTTGTTGATATTCGAATACTTCAGCATGGAGACAAATCTGAAATTGGCTCAGTTGGAGGATGATAAGATGAGATCACAACTCTAAACCACTCTCTTAAAGCTCGATGTTTACTTTTGTTGACTTTGTTAGCTCTCTAGTTCTAGTTTGAAGATTGTAAAGGAGATGACAACTTTTGCTTATGCTCTCTGCAAGCCCCTTTGCTTATTCTGTAATTCTGCATCTGTTTGCTGCTTTTTAATGAAATACCTAAACGTCCCCGTTTATTTATCCTAGCTCACTTTGGAAAAGATGAAGAATGTTGCTTACTAAAATTTGAGGACTCCCGACTTATTAAAGAAATTAAATATGGAACATTATAACATAACAACAACAACAACATACCCAGTGGAATCCCAGAATGGAACATTATTAGCATACATGTAAATATACATGAGTTTGTCTTAGCGTGCTACGATGTTCCCAACTTATGAGCATTTACCATTGTGATGTTTGTATCACTGTTTTTTCTAAATTCATTGCAGCTTCCTGAGCACGATGTTACATTGGAAGCAGCATGGCCTGAGCTATTCATAGACCATAAGGGTAGATATTGGGAGGTCCCAGAGTCAATATCCTTGGACTGCTCATCACTGGTTTCCGAGAATGGATTGCGATACCGTTTTGGTTTACATAAAAATGGTGGCCATCCTCGAGCTGTTGATAATGTTACAGATGAGCCACCACTCAGTCTGATGCAAGGAATATGTGGAAAAGCAGCCTTTTCTTATGAGAAGAGCAAAGATTTCTGGAGGGTCAAGGCAACAAAAAAGGACGTCATTATTGAAACAGATGAGGCACGGTTTTATCGCCCTACTTATGATATTCGTCTTAGAGAGCCTCATGCAGCAGTATCTGGAATTATTGGTAATGTCACTGGCTTACAGAAAACTATCGTGCACTTGATTGGATATTACTTGGTAGCTTCCAGATTCCTTTATGACATGGTTTGCTAAACTACACCTAACTTGTATGGATACAGGATCTGGATCTAAGCTTTTAACTAAATTTGAATTAACTGAGTTCAATTCTCCAGCATTAAGATAAATACCTAGTTCATTCAGATATAATATAAACAATTTGAGCTTATCCATTCCTCAACATGAACTTTCTCCTGGTGCTTCTGCTAGAATCTTGGGATTTCAATTGTTTCTGTGTGGGTACTTTGTACTGAAACACTTTATTATAATTGTTACACACCCTTCAAAAGTATTATTTTATTTACTTTGGTAAATTGAAATGACTTAATGGGTATGGTTAATTCTTGAGCATGTCCCTGGAATATTGAAGAAGCGGATAGTATTTTCCTTTAAAAGTTCTGACCAACTTAGTAATTGTTGAGGAACTGAATTCCTTGGAGTTTCATAGCACGGTTGGTTCTAATGGAATTTGTGGTGTGGCAAATTTCATGCATATATGATGCTATCCAACAGTGCTACTCTAAAGTCACAGCACTCACAATGTAGCTTTACTTGTCTATTCTCTTGTCTAATCTTGTACTTCAACTTGTTGCTATAGGGGGAACTCTTGAAGCATGGCTCAACAATGGTAGCAGCAGTTCCTCAGAGTCGAGGCATCGAAGTCCCTTTGGTGTTGATTTATTTGGTTCACTTTGCTATACTTTTCAACATGGTAAATTCAAAGAGTATTTTGGAGACCTCACAAGGGTAGATGCTCGTCTAGATGTCTCATCTGCTTCAGCATTAGCCAAACAGGTTTCAAAAGTCTTCAGAAAAGCATCATCTGATAATGCAAGGGACGTGCGCTCTTCACCCCGGCTCGAATTGATACTTCAGCAACAGGTAACTTCCAAATATTTTTCTTTCACATTGTCTACCTGTAACTTGAATGTATCACATAGATTTTTGATATTTTATAAATTCCTTAGTTTCTGTAACAAGTAAAAACATTTTGGAAAAAACAAGCGGGGCTGAGGGTTTGTTTGGTATGTAACTTTTTATTTTTTCATGTTTAGTTGGTCCAAAACGTTTTGGAAAACATTTTCTCTAGGAAAACAAGTTCCTTAAAACTTAGGAAATGACTTCTCCGGTGCAAGTAGGAAAAACAAGTTTTATAAGTGGCATTTCGTAGCTCATTGTCTCCTTTCCAGTGCAAGTAGGAAAAACAAGTTCTATAAGTGACATTTCCAAGCTCATTGTCTCCTTCCCCCCATGCCTCCCAGCCCTAAACACCTTGACTATCCCACTCACCTCGTCCTATAGTGTTTTGCTAGATTACATATAGATATCTTTTTGCCCTTAAATTGTTTGCTAAAAGAAAAGCGAACCGGCTAACGCCCAGAAGAGATGTGTACTGGCCTGGGCAAGTGAAAGGCCAGCCGAACCTTTAAT
>DF357912.1:15396-26198 GCA_000787875.1 Solanum virginianum | reverse complement strand
GGGGGGGGGGGGGGGCGATTGCTTTCTTAATGCCTTCGTGTCCCTCACGTGATCATATCCTACCCTCTGCTCCTTTCCCTTTCGGGATGAGGAGGCCTATGAGCCGTTAGTGGCTAGACCAAACACACCCTATTGTACTAACTAGATCTGTTTCATGCGGAATTTGATGAGTGCTGCTCATCCACGGACCACTACTTCTCATGGTGCTTTTATGTCTTACAATCTACTCTTGAGCAGGGTGCATATCCATAATTGAATCCTTCATCAATGCAAACTTTGAATGACAACTTACGTTCCCTTTTTTTTTTTAGGTAATTGATGTTTTGGACAATGATTATAAGTTTATGTTTGCCCTCCAAATGCAGGTTGCTGGACCAATTGTGTTTAGAGTAGATTCAAAGTTTTCACTGAAGTCATCAGCTGGCTGGCCTGGCATACAAATGGATGATTTTGTATGCAGTTTAAATTACTCTTTAAAGCTTCTACATTCTGGGAAAGTGGTAGCATGGTATTCTCCCAAAAGGAAAGAGGGAATGATTGAGTTACGCCTATTTGAGTTTTAGAACTGTTTACTTCTCTATTGGATGCTTTGTAGTTGGTAATTTTTCTCCCTAATACTATATGTTATTTCTTGGCAAATGACCCTTGCATATGATTCATAGGCAATATTGTTTCGTTCTTTAATACTATTTTCCTTACAATTCTTAACTTTTTATTTCTCTTGCATTAGAATTCCCGTCCTTTAGACCAGAAGATTCACTTGGCAAGTTCTGGCGTTTCAGGTACAAACACCATTAGTAAATTAGCATCCCCTTCCTCCTCCCATGGCTTCTGATGGTTTATGTCATCAAATATAGAGATTCACTTACTGTCCTCTTTCTTTCTTTTATCGACCATTCATACAGCAGAATTAGACTCCATTAACAGTGCCTAGCTCCTTCACTCATCTAAATAAAGGAGGATGTAAGCCCTGGTGGCAGCGCTAGTTTGGGGAACCAGGTGTCGCTTTTATTTTGTTTTTTATCATTATTTTTTACCCTACAATGGCAAAATCTAGAAAGCTGCTCTTTTTTCTGTGTCCCACCGTCTAACCTTTAACTAGGAAGTTTTGGATTCGTATACCATGTAGGTGAAAAAATCGTCTGTGACTTGCTATTTTTATTCAAGACGACCCGAGTACACATTTTTATATAGAATCAAACTAGGGGCAAAGATTGATATGAGCTAACAACTTATGTTTTCTAGTATTTTATTTTGGGTGAGATATACATCGAAAGAAATTGACGCTATAGACACTTTTCATCATTAGTGCTCGATTATGTTTGCTCGATTATGTTTTCTAGTATTTTATTTTGAGTGAGATATACATCGAAAGAAATTGACGCTATAGACACTTTCACCAATACCAATAGTGCTCGATCAAAAGTTAGCTCGACTCAAGTCTGGGTTGGAATACAAGGCACCATGTGAGATCTGCGATCGACAATGCTCTTTGGCTTTGCAGATGCTTTCAAATACTCTAGCAATATATTCCATTCATTGTATATATCCCTTTCTCGTGTCATCGACATCAAATTTGAGAATCAGTTTTCTTTTTCTCTTCCTTGAGTGATAGATGCTGATGAATCAATTGACACTAGATAGTAAAGTATGCAGAAACGTTTGATAAAGTTGACAGGCATACAACAAAGTGAGTATTTTCGGGGTTCCTAAAAGCATGAAAGACTCAAATGTCAATAGTTTTTGCCTGTAAATCAGAAAAATATCCACTAAACATATCTCAACATTTTTGTTCTACAAAAGATGAGATTTTACAATACATCCCGCGGTTTCAAAGTCTTATGGCTAAGAACCTGACAAAACTTAGACATAATTATAATGGAAATGAGAGACTTCTCATTCAACCAAAGCCAGCAACTCACTCTCCTTGCAGAAACAATGCCTTCCATCAGTTCCCAAATCCACCTGATAGGTTGAGAAGCATATAATGTTCACAGAAATAATATAATTTGTCAATAACAGGACACTAAAGAAAGTTGGCATGCATCAAATAAGGATAAAACATCCTTCAGTAAGCTAATATAGTTGTCCAACTATACCATAATCCAAGCAAAACAGCAACAGCATTCCAATGCTCCAAATAATTACTTACCCCCTAGCAGGGCATATAATTCAGAGGTAATAAAAACATTGACTCGCGTAGGTTAAATATTATTATACCATATTGAAGCGTGTTATAGAAGCCCCTTCCATTTCTCAGCTAATTAGATTCGTCATCTAGCAATGAGTGAACCACTTTAAGTGTCCTCAATGTTTGGCAAAATTCACATCTTAAACTAAGTTCAGTTTGCTAACTTCTATCTGATAACACACCATGTTTGGATCGGGATAGTAATTCATCAGCACCCAGTCTTAGAGAGGCTAACCACTCCAAAAAATTCAAGCTAACATCAACTGCTTTGGCAACCAACAATTCATCATCCTAGATGCTATTTCTGAAAGCACCACGGGAATCAGAACCTGATGATATTACCAAATTTGAAAATGCCAAGCAAAGTTGATGGGATGTGATGCCCATCATGTCATCATTAATAATAGTTGAGCATTCTATATGGATTAAACTACCAAGAAGTAGGTAATAAGCAGGTAATAGGCCAACAGTAGCTTCACCAATTGATAACCAAGTTAGTGAACTATTGATCTAAGGTAGACTTTCTTTGCCGCAACCTTTACTGCATCAAATTCACTATTTATGAGGAAGCTTAAATCAAAACATTAATTGTCACACTATTTATGAGGAAGCTTAAATCAACAGCTCGAGGATGACATTAAATAATTCTAAGGAAAATAAAATGAATAAAAAGAGTCTCTACTATAATGCAGAAACTGCTGCCTGTCAAAACTAGAAGAGAACATAAATAGCAAGTCTATGATTTTTTTCTAAATAAGCACTAGTTCATCAAGAAGAGAATTTGGATCATCTTGGAAAGACCAAAAGATTATTATGTACCAGGTGGTACTTAAAGCCTGTTTAGATTGACTTATTTTAAGTGCTTTAAGCCAAAATAGCTTTTAAGCGGTCTTGCGATGTTTAGGTAAAAATCAGAAAGTGTTTTCAAACCAAAAGTCATAAGTTAGAAATCCTAACTTATCGCTTTTCGCTTATAAGTCATACGTCCATCCAAATAGGCACTTAGGCATGTCATAGAC
This sequence comes from Solanum virginianum, assembly GCA_000787875.1. Classification (NCBI taxonomy): domain Eukaryota; kingdom Viridiplantae; phylum Streptophyta; class Magnoliopsida; order Solanales; family Solanaceae; genus Solanum; species Solanum virginianum. Next base: position 22,988 of record DF357912.1, on the reverse strand, counting down.
ACAACTATAGATAAGCTTACTACTAAAACACATACCTCGTATGCATTGATGTCAGAGAAAAGAACCTGCAAAAAGAACCAAATCATTCATTCAGGATTAAGTACACAGAGAATCAATAAGGATGGTTATCCCTCCCCCACCAAGAGGTGGAAGGCAGGAAGCAGGGGTTAGAAGTAGCCGTGCAACGCCCAATGATTTAACAATTCATTCCAAGGAAACTATTACCAGGAAACATACAGATAAACTAAAAATATAAGGCTTACTCTTTGACCGACATCCACTAAATCAAAAAATTCAATAGGCTTACCGACACCCACTAAATCAAAAAATCCAATAGGCTTACCTTCTCCCCCGCCGCTACTTGAGCAACGTCGGAACCAACAGAAAGAACCTAAAATTAACAGAATTAGTCTCTTCAGTCATCCAAAGGATGTAATAATAATAATAATATTATGATACACATCTCTAATCTGTCCAGATGGATAAGTAATACCCATAAAAGTTAAAACTCACTTCTCCCACCAGATAGCGCTCGAATTTCACTGCTGATTTTGGAAGCAAAACTCCACCAGCAGATTTCTGCACACAAACTCTTTCTTTCAGTGTATACTATATGAATGTATCCATACTGCTGTGTATGAAAAAATCAAAAGTATTCTATGCTAACACACATATGTGCCCATAATTGTCATAAATCGAATAAATTGCATCAATGGAAATGTCCATCATACAGACTTCTTTGCTAGAGTTGCGAGAATAAGCTATTTCTTCACAGGTATAGAACTAAAAATCTAAGATTTCCAGGAACATTACAAACAAGAAACAATCATAAAGGGAAATAGGAGGTGAGGAGGACAAATAAAGAATGCTCGTTGGACTATTAGGTGGTGGGGAGGATAAATAAAGAATGCTCATTGGACTCACATAGAGCTAATAAATACTATCTTGTACTATTACTAAAAGTAGAACAAATAAATTGTGGCTCAAAAATTATAGAAGAAGCTTCATTTTGAGAAAAGATTTAAAAAGATTAAGTTACTCTTCTTCCTGAGACCCGGGTATGTTGTTGTTGTTGTTAAGTGAAGCATCACATATAGGTACATCCATGCGGTAAAATAGTTTGAATCCTCTCAAGAACAACCTTTACCCAGTTAACAGTATTTCCAGGATATTATTATGCACACTTTCATGGAAAGGCTAAAGAAAAACAAAGGGGCAAACTTTTCAGATGACACCTATTGCAAAACAACCAAGGCCCTTTTGATCATCTACAGAAATTCTAGTTAGTCATATCTAGTGAAAACAAATCACTGGTTTTGCATAGTCATTTGGTACGTAGGATAAGGACAATCCCCAGGATAAAGTTTGGGATTGACTTTATCTCATGTTTGGTTTGATGTATTATCTAATCCTATGGGATATCCTTGCTTTTATCCCATCCCGCGTACCAAAAGAAAATACACAAGTCCAGCTTGCACAAGACATACAGCAGTACAGTTCAATTAGGTAAATTGGGAAAAAAGAGAAAACATGAAGAGACATGTGTGGAATTACCTCAGGCAACTCCTCTAACCGAATCAAAACTCTATCAGCTTGAGGCACAACCTATATTCATAACAAACAAAATCAATATCCAAGCTTCATTATACTTTTGAAATAACAAATAAGTAATTCATTTTTGTCTAAAAATAAGCATAAAGGTGCCACCTTTGTGGGTTCCCATTTCTGGGCAACGGCATTAATTCTCAAAGAATTTCTCTTCAGACCTGTCCACAACCCAAAATGTTAAAAGTAAATAACAAGAAAACATAAAATATCATAAAGAATGAGATGGGGTTGTGGGATGTGTACCAATGGGTCTTTGGGTAGAGAAAGAAGGAAGATTTGTGGAGTGAGAAGTGAAGGGTTTAGAGAATGTAAGGAAGGTAGACGCCATGGATAAGGAGAGAGGAGCAGCAAAGAATAAAGTGTGTAGTAGGTGTTTGGTGACTCAGTCCAAAAAGGGCAAATAAAAGGGTCTCTAAGGGTATAATTGTAATTATATATTACAAAAGAAAAGATTATTGGTTTCTTCTTCTTTGTTCTAGATTGTTCCATAATTTTACTAGGAGGAGTGAAGAGTGGTGTTGAGAAATATTTTTGTGTGATTTATGAATCGTAAAAATAATTATTATTAATAATTATATTATATAGAATATTACATCTTTTAATGTAGAATTTTTTTCTAAATTCTTTAACGTAGAAAGGTTTATACGCCTATTTTTTTTATTAACATACCCAAGCTTTTATATCACATGTATTCAATGTGATTAAAGGTTCATTTCAAAATGGTTGTATTGGTATTCATACATTATATACAGCATAAAGTGGTGTTGGGAAATTGACATCCTTCCTACGATTTGTTTGGTACGAACGAAATAAATATTTTTTTTATTTTTTGTTAGCTTAAATGTAAAAAATATTTCTCAAATTAATTTATTTTTTTAAAAAATTACTTTCTCCTACAAACTAAAGAAAATATTTTTGAAAATTCTCCTCCAACACCAAATTACAATGTTCTTATCCCACTCCATTCTCGTCACGATCCTCCTCCTCCAAAAAGAATTAAAATTTATATTTTTTTTAAAAAATAAAATTTATTTTTGAAAAATTATTTCACATTTTAAAATTTCATCTTTTCTATCCCATTCTTACCTTGACCCACCTACCCCAAAAAATTAAAATATTTTTTTACCCCATCTCCTGCCTCGACCCCCTAATCAACCCCCCACCCCCAAAAAAATTAAAAAATTATTTTTGTTAAATTTTGAAAAGTTTCATTTTTTTATGCCCCTACCCCATAAAAATTTTTAAAATTTAAAATTTTTTATTTGTTTACCCCTATTTTTACGCTACAGGGTACTCTCTTGCTTCAAGTTGTTCGAGTTTTTCCTAGGAGTATGGCATGAGGGTCGGCCCCTTACCCCCACCCCGCCTGACGTGCAAAAAAACCTTAAAAATTTTAATTTTGAAAATATTTTAAATTTTGAAATTTTTATTTTTTTATCCTCCACCACACTACACACAAATAAATGACAAATTGAGCTTAACTCATAAATTTTTTAAAATTGCTCTGTCCCGCTTTGAATGACAATTTTTTCATTTGCAATTCTCGCTTCGTTGTGTTCTCTATAGATCCGCTGCATAAATTTTTACGTTCTTTTCTTTTCTAATTAAGTTTAATATGAGAAATAAAAGTCATTTTTTTAACTTTTTTCTAATTAATATCTCAATAATTAATTAATTAATTTTTAATTAATATTTTAATAATTATTTCTCAATCGCTAATTAAGTATTTTTGTTAATAATTTACCGAACACATCTAATTTTAAATTTAAAAAAAATAAAACTAAAGTCAAAATTTAATATAAAAAAAATTACATCTTTAACTTTTACTAATTACAAAAATATAATTATTTTGAGTTCCTACTTAATATCTTAAGTTCGTAACCCACTCCATCCCCTTGTATCCCGCCCCATTGTCATCTACTACATTAATTGTTTTGAACTTACTGCATCTAATCTTAAATGAACAGAGAATGTTTAATCTATAGTAAATTACACTTAGAATAATAAGCTGTCTATCAAATCACCGATTACTACTGTGTAATCAACCATGTTAGTCACTATTAACAAACATTTCTTATGGATTGACTGGTGGTGGGGACAAAAGACGAGGACACGATGAAATTTCTCATACTTTTGCTCCCATTAATACAGAAATCAAACAACGGCTACTTGGGACCACCACCCTCGTCCTTTCTCCTTAATCTCTGCAAGAAACTCAAATCATTTCTGCACTTTCTTGCTAATCATCCCTTTTTTATGTTTCCACCAAGAATGAACCCTTTTTTCTCTCTTTATAGTACACTAACCCTGTCTACATTGTAAAAGCCAAACACCCACCTCAGAAAGTTTCCTTCTTTTTTTTTCCCTTTTCTCTTCTTTTTTTTAATTAAAGTTCACATTTTTGGGTTTTCACTCACTGGGTTGTGAGTGGCTGTAATGATGGTGAAGAAGTTCAGCTGCTTTCAGTATCTTGTTTTCTGTGGTCTCCTTCTAGCTGTTCTTGTTTCCTCCAAGCACCATGGTAATTGGCCTCTTTACACTTTTAAGTACTTCACTCCTTTTATTTTCTTGGCTACTTTTAGCATTTGGCAATTTTACTTAAGAGTGTATTCTGTTTCCAACTATCTAGTCTAAAATGCTCTAAAAGATCCATCTTTGGATGAGTTATCTTCATAGTCTAAGCTTAGTCAGTCCTTGTGAGAACTGTTCTTTTGTTTCTACACTGAAGGTATTTGTTGAAAAATGTTACTATGGCTGAAAGGGGGACTGTGTTGAGGGAGGTACAACAACAACGTACCCCGGTGAAATCCCACAAGTGGGGTCTGGGGAGGTTCCACAAGTGGGGTCTGGAGAGGATAGGATAGGATGTACGCAATCACTAACTAAGTAGAGAGACTGTGTTGAGGGAGGAAGGGATGTGGAATTGCATTTAGACCCTTGATTCAAGGCTTTGCTTTTGTTGATTTTAGTTAATGTTCTAGAATTACTACACTGATTTCCAGTTAGTTTTTGCCTAGTTGATCTCAGTAAATGAATTAGCTTTACTGGACAAATTTCCAAATTTATAATGCTTGCTTTCTTATTGAAAGAAAGGTCTTTGCTGTTTAAAAATACATGTAATAAATAGAAAGAAGCAGCACTTACACTTGTAGGTTCCTAGTGGTGCTATAGGAATATATCAAGCCAAGCATATATTGGGTTGTGGATGTAATGGAATCTAAAGCTGTATCCGCAGCTGGAACCAGATGCTTTAAAATTTGGGGCTAACTCAGTTTGCTCATGAATTAAGCATATTAAGAAGAAGAAAGTTGGAGAGATATGCTAAGCATAATTTTCCTTAGAAAAATCAAAAATCCTAACTACGGCATGCATTTAGCGCTTAGTACACATTTACTTACTATAAATGATTTTTGGATATACTGAGGTGCTCTTCAAGAAACTTTTGCTTGGTAGGCACTGTTCACTCACTTAGACAATGCTCTAACATGAAAGTGTGCAGTTCTGTCCCTTTCTACCATACGGAGTCACAGGCTGCCTTGATAAGCATGATGCTTATCGTACTTCCTTTTTGTGAATCGTCCATGATCATTTGATTAAATCAAGGACGCAATCCGTGCAACACAGTCGTCAGTTACAGAAGCCGTTGTCCACCTGTGTGATGTCAAAACTTGTAAGACGAAATGGCGCCACAGCATCAACATTATACACTATGCCTTAGTTCTATCCACTATCTTATTTGCTATATATATTCAGCATCCCAAGTTTTCTGACTGTGAATGCCTGTCGTTAATCTTTTCTATGGCTTTACTAACATACGCTGAATCTTTAAGAATACTCAAGAAGGAATGTTGAGCAACTGAAACGGATTTGCATAATAGAGGGCATACTTTAGTTTTTTAGTACCCATGTCCTAATAGACACTCAATGTCTAATTCTTCACATTGTAAAAATTTGAAGTAACTGATGAAAATGTGAACTGGTAGAAGAGCTAGTAGACAGATAATTAGTCCAATCTCACATTCATCCTGGAGAATCCTTTGTTTACTTCCTGAGTCCTTCATCATTTAGACGTTTCATGCTCTTGTAATACTTTTGTTTGTCTCCCCTCGTGTTCTTAGCTGGAATTTTCAGTGATCCTAGAATCATGAACATGAAGGAAGGACAATTTATCTCAAAAAGGTAAAAAGGAAAAGAAGACAAAGGAAGGATTTATAAGTTCAGTTTTGAACCAGAGTCACTCATGCAACACCCAAGTTCTATGAGTAAGGAGCCAGAATCGTAATTCCTCTAAGGACTGAACAAGCTACCTAAGGGCTACAACAACAACAACAACATGAAATCCCACAAGTGGGGTCTGGGAAGGGTAGAATGTATGTTGACCTTACCACTACCTCATGGAGATAGAGAGACTATTTCGAAAAGACCCAAACTACCTAAGAGCTACATTATGTCGATATCAATATTTAGAGAAGTCTTGTTGTAAGGAAGTGTCGTGAAAAGGAAAATGAAGAAGAACCAACTTGGCCAGCGTCTGAAGTATAAGATTGGAGAGTATTAATGGCTGTAGGAACCTATCACGTGGTATCAGTTACAAGCAAGATCCACAACCACATTGTGTCTTCGGATAGATAAAGGATTACAACATGAATTTTTTAGAAACAAATGACATAAAAAGGGTCAAGTGTCAACTTGTAGATATGACACTGCCTGATGGGCCTTGAGAGCTCAGGGCCTTAATTACGGTATAAAGCATTCATAATCAGGTTCTAGAAACTTAAGTTCCAGATGAACATCTATAACCTGTAAATAAGCAGGAGGGAGTTGACCAAATTTTGCTAGCTGAAGTATCTTTTTTCGGACTTCGAAATAGCATTGTTTTGCAATTGATGAATTTATTGAAAAAACAATTGAATTTAGTGCCCTTTCTTTGAACCAGCACCTCATTATTTGCTGTGCTGAATGCTACAGGAAATTCTGCAAATGACCTTGTTGATATCATCAACAAGAACAGAACTGGTCAAAAGCTTCCTCAACTTAGTAACAGTCCTGGACTTGGGTGCATAGCCTTGCAATATGCAGAGGAATGCATGGGAAACTGCAGTTCAAACAACAGTGTGAATTGTCACCCTTCCGAAGATGACTTCACTGAAATTTTTGCTCCAAACTGTGGTGTCGAGCTACCCACTTTTGGAACCATATCTGGCTACATCCTCGGTTGTCAACCAAAGTATCTTGAGCCACTGGAAGCCTTCTCAAACATACTTGTTCATGACAAAAGGTCTCTTTCTCTTTTGAGGAATAAAACTCATACTGAAGTTGGAGTGGGAATTATCAAAGCCCACAAGCACAAAGGACCTTACTTATGGTGCGTTTTGTTTAGTAGTAGCCAGAGAAATACCACATTTGTACTTGATGATCTTGGTGAAGGGATTAAGCAAAAGAAAGGATGCTATAGTGGAACCAGCTTCCCTTGCAGCAGAGCACATAGAGGCAAAGGTCTTCTATCGAACAAAATTGGGATTTTGGTTCTGTTCTGTGTTATCTTCTTTCAAGAATTCCTTCTCAAACTTTTCTGATATTACTACATATCTCTACTCAACTAAATTTTGTCTCTCATTTTTCCTGATATTTAAATTCCTCATGACCAATATTCTTGTTGTATTACCTTAATCTCCTCTTTTTGCACATCCAGTATACCATTCAAACATAGGAATTTGTCTCTTTTTGTCATTGGCCTAAGCACAGCTAGCGAAGGGGGAACATGAATGTGCGCGACAGGATGTGCATGTGTGTTTTTTCCCATTGCTGATACATTCATTACATTGCACACAACACATGTTTATCTGCAGGGAAGCTTAATGTTACTCATAGTAGAGATAGCTAATCTACACGAGCTGAGTTCCATTTTGCGACAAAGGTATAAATCCAAGCCTGGAGCAAGGAAGTTCAAATCAATACCAGTTGAAGCCCCCCCCCCCCCCCCC
>DF357912.1:2623-13049 GCA_000787875.1 Solanum virginianum | reverse complement strand
GATCGAGTTCAAATCTATGATAATAGTTTTAACATTTTAAGATCATGAAAATGAAAAAAAAATCAATTAATTACTCCATGTTTTCTTTGTGTGTGTATGCATGTGTAAAAACAAAGAAAAAAAAGATGGAAGTTTGGTAGCCAATGAATTCCATAAAAATATAAATACATGAAGAGTTAAATCAAGTATGTACATGTTTGAAATGTAATTACTCCTTCCGTATCAAAATAATTGAATTTGTGAAGTAATACACATATTAAGAAAAACATTTAAAGACAAAATTTACATCATACTTTCTACTATTGCCCTTTGTAAAATCATAAATACGTAGTGTAATTTATATCCTAGAAATATAAAAGTTCAATAAATAAAAGGGCAAATATGAAAAAAGTTTAAAATATTTACCTTGAACTTTAAACAATTTAAATATTTTGAACCCTGAAAAATGCCTCAAAAATTCAAGTAATACGAGAAGGAGGGAGTAAATGATAAGGACTTTGGGACAAAACAAATACATAACCTAATAACTTGACAATAATATTGGAGAAGTCACCTCACATGTTTGCACAATTTGGTACGTTGACAAAAGAATGTCAAAGCAATAAACTAGCTTGCTGCCATATAATATAGTTTTCATACCTTGTGCATTTTCAAATCAAAGTCATCTCTCCTTCCCTTCGCGCTGTATTTTGAAGTCGAAATTTGAAACTTATTTAAATATTTGGAATTATATTTGAACGTGCATGCTATTTGAAAAATAATTGAAATTTTGTGAGTTAAAAGTCTTTAAAACCTAAAACCTAGTGTCAATCAGTTTTTGAAAATTTGAAATATTAAAAAATAAAATTTCAAATTTTATGGTCAAACACTAATTTAATCTGTATATCTTAGCGTGTTGCTTTTTGTTTTTATGTTTTGACTTTTTTGTAACTTGAAATGTTGTAGTAACATGTTACGGATCGGTTCAATTCCATTAAATAGAGTTACTTGCAATCATGTTTTAAATAATTTGATTATGTAATATTTTTTATATACTTGTTGAATAATTGAAATGAAGAAATATTGCGTGGTAATGATACTTTGGATTCGCTAAATTTAAAATTAGCTCACTCTCTACCCACAACCAAACGGTCAACCCCCAAAGAAAAGGTCCGTTTTGTTTGGTAAATTAGAGTTTTATATATTTTCCAATTTTTAAATTTAAACATTGATTGTTAAATAAAATGAAAAAAATAAATCTTTCTCGACCAAACCGGTTGAGTTGTTTCTTGAGGGCCACGTTGGGTCCTTTAGGGTCCATGAACAAATTAAAGTAGTAAAAATATAAGACCAAAACCTTTTACAGCTAAGTAGGGGCATACTGTTATTACACTCACCGGGGTGTTCACGGGTCAGTTTGAGTTGGTTATAGTTAAAATCAAATTAACTTAATTTGATTTTTAAAATTCTTAAAATCAAATCAATCCAATTGTAATATACATTTATTAGTTTGATTGTTATTGATTTTGATTTGGTTTGGTTAAATTATTCGGTTATTAACTATACACAAAAATAAAAATAACAATACATTTAAAATAAAAAAAAGTGACAACAATCCATTCAAAACGAAAAATAGTTAGAACGACTTATATTATAGAACTTTCAATATTGTCATAAACATTCATATACATGAAATTAATAAGATAAATGTTTTTACTTTGAGAATTTATGGTTTCATAAGTAGATTAAAAAATAAAAATTATTTTTATAAATAATCTATTATGTATGTATAGTTATAAAACATATAAATATAATTTTTCGGTTCGATTCGATTATTTCTTCGATTTTTTCAAATAAATTCAAACCCAAACAAAAAACTATTGATTTTGAAAAAATTAAAATCAAAATAAAATTAATTTATTTGATCCATTTAATTCGATTTTTATCCGAATTCCAAACATGAACAACCCTAACTCTCACCATTTATAAACCTGGGCCTTCACGTAAATAGTTGGGCAAATTTTCTAGAAACACAATAATACATGCAGTCTTTAAAAATCGAGGATAATAAATTCATCCCTCTTTATCTTCTCCACTTAAATAACATACTTAATTCATTCACATAAAGCCTGGACCATGTGTTATTAGCTTGGATTTTTGGTTAACTAACCAGTCGATCCTTACATATGAAAGTTTGACCATATATCTTTATTATTATTAGTTGGAATTTAGAAGTTCCAATACCAATTGAACAAGTAAAGTTCCAACCAAGTAGAAATGTTAATGAGAAGCTTGTTTTTTTTATAAGATTTTATTCATATTCGTATTAAATTTAAAACCCCAACCAACTCATCACTAGCTATTCAATCCCAACAATCACTCCAAAATTAGTGCTATTTTGACTTGTGATTTTTTGATATTCTCGCAAAGAATAGAATCATTACCATTCATAGACATGCTTTACCTAGATTAAAAAAGAAAAGAGAAGCAAAAAATGGGTTAAATTGCTTCTAGTATCTACACTCTAATTTTTTTTTGGTTGCTAAAATCCACTCACAAAAATAATGAAAATTGAAGTGGAAATAGCAAACCTTTTATGATTTTTCACTCTTTTTTGGTGTATATAAAAGAGAATATGCTGAAAGACGACTTTGCCCCTCTAATGCAAACGAATATACAATTCATACCCCTGAGAGCCACCGAAACAATTCGCTAATCTCCTCCCCAATCCGCCCAGCTTCCAAATCGTCAATGGGGACAACGGTGTCGCTCCGTCGGCTACTTCCGTTGAAAAACCTGCCGGAGCTCCGAAATGACATTGAGCGGGACGACAGAGAAAGTGAAGTGATTCTGTCGACGTAGTCCCTAAGCCAACTCCGTCCACCACCGGAAACATCCGAAGCTATGCTTTCTCCAGGTGGCGCCGGTATCGCTACCCCGATCGATTCCTTGTCGGTGCATTCAGAAGCACCTCTCCGGTGAATAGAGCCAACTGAAAGTTCGTAACCGTCATCCACAACATACTCGAACGAGCCGATAGAATACGATCTCTGACCATCACCGCTGAGCGAATCGGAACCTCCACGACGGCGACTTAAACTACCGATCTCAATCCGTAAACTACCACTATGCCGTAGCTCATTATTCCCGCCGCGAGCGGCGTTGTTTTCCGCCGCTAACACTTTATTGAGCACATCCGCATCCGTAGGATACACTGTAGACCTGCAGAGAGGACAAGTTTGGTTTGTTACGAGCCACGCGTCTATACAACTGCTGTGGAACGCGTGACAACACAGCGGAAGCAGACGTAACTGATCGTCCGGCTCAAATTTCGATAAACAAACCGCACAGTCCACACCAGTTAAATTTCCAGTAACAGAACCAAAACTAAAAAGCGGTAACGATTCAAGCAATTTCTCATCATCCGAACTCCGCTGGTTCTCCAAGCAACGGTTTCCGGTGCCTGCCGCCGCCGAATGCGACACAACATCATCGGCCGCCGCGAATGTACGGAAGGAGCGGTGGAACCGCCGCGAGAGAACTCGAAGGATGAGGTATATTGAAGCAGAAACGATAATAGCGGAGGCAATAACTATGACAACTATAATGAACGAAGAAAAGGAAGATGATGAGGATGATGAAGAAGGAGGAGTTTGATCATTCATTACGGCAGTATTATCAATAGTTTGTTGAGGTTGAGTAATGGCGGCGTTGGGAATAGCTCCGCCGTTGACGGTGGCGGTGAAAGGCACTGGGAGGGGCGGAGGCTGAGGAAAATAGCCGGACATTTTGTGTAGATTTGAGGAGGAAAATGGAGGTGGAATAAGGGAGGAGAGGGTAATAAATAAGGTGATCAGAAAGAAAGCAGTGTGTATTTATGAGGGAACCGATAAAAGAATAGAAGGCATGTTGTATCTTGTGTTTGCGTATGTGGAGGTTTTAATGTGGTTTTGGTTCGAGGTTGGGACTTGGATCTACCAATTTTAATATCCAGCAATACTTATTTTATCTTATTATTTTTCAAATATAATAACGTTAATATTTTAAAAACTAATTATAATTAATAAAGGTAAATTAAAATTAACGAGTCACTTGGTAGCTAGTTAGTAATTCCTCCGTTCATCTTTACTTGTCTTCTATTGACTTGACAAAAGAGATTAAAGAGTAATAAATGATAAGTAATTTTATCAAATCACACATTGAATATAATAAATAAAATATCTTGAAAAATAAAATAGAGAAATGACTATAATTAATTATAAGGACAACTATTATTAAACATCCTAAGATAGTATAATGGACAAGTAAAGATGGACGGAGGAAGTAGAATTGTGCAAATATTTATAATGTAGAGACTAATTATAGAAAAATATATACTTCCTTCATCCGACAATAGTTATATTGACTATTGACTCAGTGCTGAGATTAAGAAGCAACAAAAAATAGGAGTAATTTTACAAAATCACTATTTAAATATAATATATACAATATGTTGAAAAAATATTTTATGAAAATGGGTATAATTAATGATAGGGTAAACTAAAAACTAAGTGTGAAATTATCTCTTGATTTCATAAAATTAACAAGTATTGTTGGACGTCTATTTTTAATATTATAAATAACTATTATTGGACAAAAAAAATATATTGTTTTATACATGATTAGTTGTAACATTCTATTTTACATAAATTTTACCTAGAATAAATATGCAAATTTCTAAATTGCAAAAATGAGATGAATAGAGGAGGTTGGAGTGAGAATAAAAGATAGAATGGATAGGGTGGTGGTACGGAAATTCCAAATTGATTTTAATTGACAATAAAAAGTACTAGAGTTGAGTAGGTAAGCCAATTGAGTATGTAATTAAAGAGAGGTGGAGTAGACACAGTAGGGCTGCGTCTTCATCTTTTTTGGTACGTCTTCTTTCTCTTATTTACATCTTCCTTTTCCTATTTTTATTTGGAAAAAAAAAACATATATAGTTCAACTAATTCTCTTTCTCCTTTTTCATTGACGTATAGTTGAAGAGTTAATAGAAAGTAGGAGTACATGCATATTGTATACACTTAAATATTGGTACAATTCAATTTGTTTATGCGCCTCAAGGACATACACATCGACATGACCCAACAATAAAATTGTTAATGTTAATAAATTGCATATTAAAAATGATGAAAGAAAACATACGAGATAAATTTCAAGTTAAACTCTAGATAACATCCATTTTTACCTTCAATAATGACATAAATTTGTACGTCAATTTCGTACTTGGTGGAGAGGGTCCCAACTAGCTACATTATGATGTGTTAGAATGATGTGATTTTAATGAATTGACAAACTCTGAGATAAGACCTGATTTTATTCTAGGAGTAAGCGTGATATCTTATAAAATTTCATTAATAGTGATCTAAGTCTGCAAATAACTAATTTCAGAAAGTGCTCGAATGCTGGTTATATGACAAGTTTGTTGGCGAATGATATTGCAACAAATGGTGTGGTCTGGTGGTCCCAAAAGTGTGTTATTTCACAATTAATGACTTGGATATATATTGTGAATTAACAAGAACAAATAATAATCCTCTCCAATACACTCACAACTGAAATATCATCTTCTCCATTCTGGAAACACATTGAAGAAAACAGCCATGTGCTGAAGCTTGTAATGTTTATCTAGTTTTCTTTAGTCTTCCTCGTGTTCTTAGCTTGGGGTAACTTAGAGTTGGTGGGTTTCACTTGCTTGTAAGGGAAAAAGGACTTGTAGATCAGTCTTCAAGATTGTAAGGGGTTACAATCATTTTGCTCCTTAAAGATTAGTAAAACTTTGGCTGAAATCCTATGGATCAGATAGTGATTTTACCTCCATTGAGCAAGTGAGTTTCCACTCTAAATCTGATGCGTTCTTACTTTCTGTTTTTTTTACTTATTTGTGTTGAGGAACCTGGTCCCTTGGTAGAGTAGAAGCAGGGGTGACTCGATAGGTTTAGAAAAAAGGCAAGCGTCTTAGGCTCCAAATTTGAGGGACCTCATTTTTTGTAGCAATAATAGGTTATAGAATTTCTTATTAGAAAAAAATATTGAGTAAGTACTACCATTTATAATAAGGATTGTTTATTTTATATAAAAAAAGAAATATTTGAAAAAGTGTGGGACATCTAGAGTATGATTATATAATCAATTGAAAAGAATTACTGACTGAAATCAATTTTGTTTTAAATTTTGCATCTCAAAGAGATAGAAGAATAAAATTCGTTAGAAAATATATGAACTTATCTTTTAAAGTTTAAGGCCTCCATTTAATTTTAACCTTAGGCCACTAATGTGTTTGAGCCGCTCCTGATTAGAAGCGTCAGAAGTCCAACACGATGCTTCTTATCATTTTAAGAAATTCCATCCTTAGACGATTGATAAATATTTGGCGGCTAGTTTAGGTATTTGTAGAATGGAGTAACGACTAACATGTTTACAACTTTACACTAAGGTGGATATTCAGCATTTAATAAATATTCTATGAAATAAAATAATGGAGAAAAGATGACTGCCTAGTATAAGGACTTCATAGTCAATTATCCAAAATATTAGACAGGCATTAATAAGATTTTGTGATGTAATGTAACACCAAAATATTGAAAGAAATAGAATGTTTAATTGATGGTACATGCATTTTAATTTTTCAATTGTTGTTATGTAGCTGCTATGAAATTGGATCACTCGTCATGTTTGAAAAGGCAAGGGTACATACAAAGAAATTTTACCTGCCATTATAATTTCGGCCGAACTTTTAAAATGTATTTAATAGGAAAAATAATTTTTTTAAAAAAGAAATAGCAATTTGAGTTTAACGAATTAATTTAGAAAACGATACTTAGTTTATCAATATTAGAGTATTAATTTATGTTTGACCAAAATTCTACAGTGTTTCTAGAAGAAACCATTTTTTTCATTTTCCAGTAAACAACTCATACTACTATTTACAAAACATGGTGCTTCCGAAAAGTTTGATCAAATACTTCAACATTCTAAAATTAATAAAATATTTTTTTCTCAAAAAATAAAAAAAAAGAATATTTTTAACTTCCAAAAGCTTGAACAAATTAAACAAGGCATAATGTGATTACCGACATGTCATCACGCCACATAAGTGCCACGTAAGTTCCACACGGCACAAAGTTGTCCATGTGGAAAGCTTTCAGTGGAAAAAGATTAATCCTTGTGCATAATTCTAGAGATATATAGAAAATTTTATAGGAAGACTTTAAAATTTTATGAATTTACATGAAAGGTTTTTCGAATTTTCTAGAAATATAGAGAAATCTAGAAGAAGAACTAATTTGTAAACATAGAAGTGCTTGTATGTAATTATTATTTGTACTTTAACTCCTAATAAGTATTATACATAGGAAGGGTCATTTATTTGTATAACCATCAAGAAAAATTCAAGCAATCTTTCATGTTATAACCAAGCTTTCTCTAAAAAGTTGTCTTATCTTCTTCAATTTAGTGTTCCCTTAGTAAACTAGTTAAAAAGCTTACTTGAGCTTATAAGATCATGAAAGATTGTGAGTAAGTTGTCAAATGCCGCATGAAAGTCTTACTTGAAATCTAATACCATGACAATGTGGTATCAGAGCTAGGTTGCTACTAAGGAAAATAGCAAGTGGGGAAGACATTAACGCCACTAATGTTGTTAACATTAGGTCGGATGGTTGAAAGAAGCAACATAGGGGAAAGAAGAACTCTAACAAGAATGAGACATTCGAGCTTGCACCAAGCGAGGCCCTAACATCTTACTTACCTTTGTCCATTGAGGTGAGTGATGACGAACGAGGTGTCACGCCCTGGGAGGGTATCGTTGATGTGGCCGGCACTTGAAAAACTATTATCGAGTAGCCAAGCGAACCACTTGGCCTCATCATCATATTACATTTAATCAGCGGAAGTAAATACTCAAGTAAGGCTAGCAGTAACCACACAACTAAGTCTTTATAAAATTAATAACTTCTAATGAACAAGAGTTGAAATGTAAATAACAATCAAGTGTCACTAATCAATATTTATGAAGCCTTTTATCTAAGTCTAAAAGGCGTCACGACAAATCCTGAGTTACCTCAAAGAAAAAATACTACTAATCAGGATAAAATATAGAAAGCTCGTCTGAATAGCAAGAATAGCTCACAAATTCGAAATGAGGAGTAGGTCTTCAACGGTGCGCTTGCTGAAGGCATCTATCACCAGTATCTACATCATGAACTGATGTAGGCCTAAATAGACGTCAGTATATTGAATCAATTAAGGTGGCTCTAGAATCAATTAAGGCTCAATACAAATTAACCCAATAAACTCAAATAATCCACCAATCAACTTAACAATCTATAATTCAACTCAACAAAGGACGCAAGATTTTTATAGTAAAATGATGCTCCTAAAAGAAATTCTAGCATGCAACTTAGTTAGATCTTATGCACAATCAAATCAATCATGTGGAGTACTACAGCGAGTGATCGTACAACAATCACTTATGAGCGAGTGATCATACAATAATCTTTGTTGATGTTACCACAACCGTATAATACTTTGCCAGGGTAAAGGACGAATCAACCAATCATGGATCCAGATCAATCAATCAAGTCCCTACAAAGGACATAAAAAGAGAAATATCCAACTTAATGATTCAATCCTTTCCTACATTTGGCGACGTAGTTATTGAGTTCAAGTTGGACTTCCTCTCACTCAATTCAGTACTCAATACTCCTCCTAAGATTCAATGCTCATAAAAAATCAATCCAATCAATGAGTCTCATAAAGACTCTTATCAATCCATCACAATCAAGTCTTTCGGCCTATCAAACATCCCATCAGTTTTCAATCACATCTTTCAAGAGAGATTTAGAAAATTATCCTATTCAACTTAATCACCAATCAACCAATTAGGACAATCAATTATACTTTCTAAAAACTCATCAAATCATTCAAGACTCTAACTCAAACAGTCATTTAGACTCCAATCAATCATGCTCATCACTCATCTTCTCATGCTCAAATTTACTCAATTCGAACATTCACAAATCATATTCTCAATTTAAATGATGCATAACGAGTGAGGATATGTATAAGCTTCATGATAAACTAGTTTTTTTTCCTTATCGATGTTTAGTATCTATATAATATTGAAATTTAATCAATTTAAATCAATGCTACTTAAGATTTATGGAAAGGAAATTTAGAAATTTCATCCTACTACTATTATTAGTAGTAAGAGAAAAATAAACCCCGGTTCGAACAGCCGAGACAGCGACGGGTTCTCTGCTCAAATAGAAAGAATTACAAAACCGCAGGACCTCCCCTACAGTATCGTCACCGCAGTTGAGTTTAACCATAATCAATGAATTTGGTAACGAAGTCATATGGATTGGGGAGATCAAATAGGAAGGGAAAATCGCTTCAAGTCGCACGTTGCTTTCTACCACATCGTTTCAAACGAAGTTTTACTATTTTTCATTTTTATAGGGCTATACGGACTCGAACCCACACCGGATATGGACCGAACTGTCTCACGGTCTGGATATCTTATCTGTCTCTCCAGGAAAATGGATATCTCATTTTCCAAAAAGTTGATAAACTTGGCGAACCAATATTGGGTTATTTACATAGAGGGATGGAGAAAATTGCAGCGTTCTTTTTTCTCTGATTAGCGGGTATAGTTTAGTGGTAAAAGTGTGATTCGTTCTATTATTCCTTAAACAGTTAAAGTACCCTACTTGAAACAGATCACAATTTCATTTTATAATACCTCGCCTTCATTGCTGCTCCTCCAGTCTCCCCCATTTCTCATTTTGTTGATTGAAAGAGAATAAGCGCCAGTAGCTCTGGATCGAGAGCTGGATGCTTACCTTATTATTCTGAAATGAAAAGGAGAAAGAGCTTTTTTTATATGGTCCAAAGATGAAATTCTTAATGATAGTTGGTTGTTTTTTTGTTTATGCAAAAGATTTCAGTTGCTACAAAGATATGCAAAACGGAAAGTATCATAGTATGTCGTCCTTCCCTGAAATGGAACTTTAGACAGTCTTTTGAATAACCAAGCTGACATAAGTTCGATGAAATATCTTGAATTTTATGTTGATTGCAATGAAACCAGAGCTGTATGCATTATATGAATAGAAAGCATATCATCTCATGGCGGATTGGCGAATTATTGGGCTTCATGGCTTTTATTTGAGCTGCGGACCCCACTTTGGAAACGGAGATACTCTCGTCTCTTTTTTTTAAAAAAAAGAATAAAAAAAAGGGGAGGTCATTATGGCATTACGATTTCCAAGGTTTAGCCAAGGCTTAGCTCAGTTCTTCTCATCGGAGTTATTTCACAAAGACTTGGGGAATTGGGACCCAAAAGAAACTTGGGCATTTATTACTTGGATCGTATTTGGAGTCTGTAAAATCAGAATTTCGA
>DF357913.1:94512-122019 GCA_000787875.1 Solanum virginianum | reverse complement strand
CATTCTACCCTCCCCAGACCCCATTTGTGGGATTTTACTGGGTATGTTGTTGTTATGTTTATTATATTTAATATTTAATACTATTAAAATAATAATATAATAATTGCAAAAAACAGAGAAAAAATAATTTTATCTAAAGAGAAATCTTTTAATGAGGGAGAAAAAGTTCAAACAACGTTCGTGCTTTTTATATATGTGCCATATTAATTTAAAAATTATGTATAAGTAGTACTTATTATTAAATAAATACAATATTCATGTAAATAAAATTAAATAAATTAAAAAGAACAAAAAAAAAAAGAGAAAGGATGATGATAATCAATAAAACAATGCGACCTGAAATCAAAATAAGAAGTGAGATTCCGGTAGACTTTTGGAAGAACATGGTCAAGGATGGCATAGAGTGGTCTGAAATCAAAATAAGAAGAGAAGTAGTAGCCGTCGTATGTTGTGGTTAAGTTTGGTCAAAATACTATATAAATTAAATTGTAGAAATTCTTTTTCTATATAATGTAAAATTCTAATTTATTTAGAAGTATTAAATATTAATAAGGTGTATGCAAATTATAGTTAAATAAAATAGTAGGAATTTCATCCTTCAAATAAATAATTATATAAGGTAATATTTAAATTGATTTAAGAGTGTAAAATATGAGGACTTCTTTTAAATAGAATTATAGGTTTTGTTTTAATAAAAAATAAAATTAATTGATTTAGATGTGTCCCGAAAAACTCAAGTGCTAGTAAATAACTTTTTCATTTTTTTAACACCCTTAGAAAAATGTAAAAATATTAAGACTTTTTTTAAATAGAATTATAGATCTTCTTTTATAAAAGGTATAATTAATTTATTTAGAAGTGTCCCACAAAAATTAAGAACGCAAGTATTAATAGAATTTATTTTCCATTTTGGGGGATTTGTTTTGGACATTTTTTGGCCTATTTATTAATAGAAAACTTTTTCCTATTTTTTTCTACTTTTTTTGACTGTTTTTTGGCTCTTTTATTTTTTGGACGTACTTTTTAATAAAAATTTTACCTACTATTTTGCAAGTTTATTTTTATACATAAAAATATCTTCTCCATTTAATTATCTTATGTTTATTATAATTAATTTTTAATTTAATTAAAATAATAATATAATAATTAAAAAAATAGTGAAAAGATGATTTTGTCTATTTTTGTTTACCGATAGAGAATTCAGATTAACATTATTAATATATCCATTTATGATGTAATAAACTTTGCCTTGTGCAATTTTTCGTGTCACTACAACATGATCGTTAAAAAGTGTAACATTAACTTTTGTCTCTATTAAAAAATTAATCGTTAACGACTAAAATATATATGTAATGTAAAAATATATATAAAAAAATTACCTCTTCATCTACAAATGTTAAAGTAGGTATTAGTTGACACAACTTCATTGATGAAGTCCTTCTCAAAATCCATTGTAAGATTGTCTAAATAAATTATTAACAACAACAATAATAATAATAATATATAAATTTATATTAAAAAAATAGTAGATGGATAAGTATTACCTTAATTGAGTTATTATTTTAATTGAATAGATGAAACTTGTGAATAGACAAAGATGTTAGTTACAAAGTAAGAGAAATTTTTAAATAATGAAAATTTTTTAGACTCAACTAACTAATCTGAGACCATAATATACTTTGAAATAAGCAAGTTAGGCTGTCATAATAATTAATATTATTTTCTTTAAATTCAAAAAATAAAAAATAAAGGGAAAAGAACATGAAACAAAGAAAGTGAGTAATATAAGTAAACCTGAGAATCAAATTGAAGTTCGGAAGAAAGTGTAAAATAAGAAGATACAAGCGGAATAATTGATTTTTGAATGATTGTTGAATCAAAATTGAAATTGGAGTATTTTTTTATAAGTAGAGAAGTCATAAATCAAAAAGGAAAGAAAATAATATTTTATTATATTTAATACAAAAAATTTCATCATATAATTAGAATTTATCGTGAAATTAGAAGACTTTTTCGTTAAAATATGCTAAACTTTTTAAGCAATTAATACTTCTCCTCTTTTATTAAAAAACCTTTTTAAATTATTATTCGAAGAAAACCAACCTCCAATTTTCAAACTTTTTTTAAAACCAAAGACCATTAATATGTTTTCTTCTTCCTGTAAAATAAGAATATTTTCCCTTTTTTCCTTAAAATAAGGAAAACCTTTTTTTTTACCAAAGCCATACGGCTCACAGGTTTCCTTAAAAAATTCCATTAATTACTTTTCCCTTAAATAAAAAACTTTTTAGTAATTATTATTTGAAAATTTGAAAAAATCCAACCTCCGTTTTTCCCTTTAAAAAATAATAAAACTTTTTTTTTAAAACTAAGACCATTAATATGTTTTCTTTTTCCTTTAATATAAGAACATTTTCTCTTTTTCCTTAAAATGAGGAAAACTTTTTTAAGCCACACGGCTTTCACGTTCCCTTTAAAAAAATATAATCTTTTTTGGTAAATTTTTCATTAATTACTTTTCCCTTTTTTTCTTAAATAAAATTTTTTTTGGTAATTATTATTTGAAATTTTTTTTAGACTATTTTAATTGAAAAAGAATTTTTTGTGTAGGAATTTCACTATAATACAAGAAAAAATTTTATTTAATTTTTATTACATTTAATATTGCTAAAATAGTTTTAAAAATATGATGAAAAAACGATTTTGTCTAAAGATACGTGTTTTAATGAACAACAAAAAGTTCAATCAACATTATTAAATACCTTCACACTTTTAATATATAGTATACATAAATATAGATTAATATATTACCTCTTTTATTAACCAAAAAAAAAATACAAATATTATAAAAAATTAATATTATTAAAGCCGTAGGGAATGGGGAAGAAGCCGATTTGGCAAAGGCAAAATATTGTTCAAGTCCCAACCAGAGGCAAAAGAAGAGGCAAAGGGTTTCTCTATTTCAGGTTTCTTTCTCCTTATTTTTCCCTGATTCTTTTCATCAACTTTTTGTTTCTGCTATTCTTGATGGCTATATGTTGCCTTGTAGGTTTGTTGGTATCTGTTAATGGTAAAAGGGTTTTAGTGTTTGTTTGCTTCTATAGTCGATGACGATGAGTGTGTTCGAATTTCGAATCTGAAATTTGTTCATTGGCTCTTTACTTAAATTTTGGGTTTCAATGGATTGTTGAAGCATTTGGTCAGTTTTGAGGAAAAAATATGGAAGAAGATAAGGCAGCTTTTGTTGGGAACAGCAATAGTATATATTCAGAAATGGAAGTGGAAACTGTTTTGCCGTCAGAGAAAGGTGAAGGAAGCAATGGAAATGTGGTATTTTTCAAGTAGAACCTCCACTTGTACATTAGGACTTTAGATCATCTTCCCTAGCAGGGCGTTGTAGTTGTGGAGTTAATAAGATTAAATCAGAGTTAGCTAACTCTGACTCGAAACTGGGGAAAAGTGACAAATCAGGTCCTGAGAGGAAGTTTAGCAGGCAAGATAGGATTGAGTTGGGGCGCTTGTTCCAGGGTGCTGTGAGTGACCATTATTGGGAGCTGGCAGAGAGTTTGATCCTAATGGCTGATCCCCAAACACTGAATGATGCATTATGCATCGGTTTGGATTTAATCTGGTTCTTAAGTAATCAAGACGAGTTGTATGGGATAACAGGTTTGATTAAGAAGATCATCGCTAATGGTGCATATGACTTCACTCGGGCTGCCCTAAGGACTTCATTTCTTGCTTCTTGTGTTTCTGCTTGCCAGAGTCGAACAATGGGCCTTGCAGATACTGTCACTGTAATGGCACAAAGGTCAGAGTTTTTGCCTTTCCTTGCATCTTCTTGAACTCAGTCCTTGAATGCTTAAATGATGGAAGAGAAGGGCTTCGATTTTCTGTTGAATGTTCTCCCAATCTCTGAAGTATACATGTCTAGTCAAATTAGTAGGATTCCTGTGAAATGCAGCATGTTTATTTGAATCCGAGTTCTGTCACCTGGAACCACAATTTTTATTCCCAGATATCGCTCAGTTGATGCTTTGTGTACAAAGTTGTGAAATAGTTTCTCTTTTATTTCTCCAGTACTAGTATATGTAAGCTTAAAAGAAGCAATCTCTCAGCTTCCAACCATAGGCGCATCCAGGATTTAGAGGCTCCGGGTGCCACATTATTTTGAACAGACATATTACTATCACACAGCTGAAATGGGGTATGCATTTGGGCTGGTTTGATCCAATTTCAATTCTAGTTCAGATTATTCTTTTTTTCTTTCAGTTCATATAGATAAACTAATCCAATGGGAAAAAAGCTGTACAAAAGCTGTTCTCCTAGGAAAGTTTTTCATTATTTATTTTTTCGTAATTGATAATAGTAGATTCAAACAAACTAGTACAAAGTATAAATAGGGCATACATGTAACACTTTTCTGAATTTTTATAGCATATAGAAGAAAATACTCAGAATTAATATTAGGGAAAAGGTCAGCTGGAGTTAATTAAAACAAAAAATCTAACAAGGAACTCAAGAGAAAAAAAGAGGATAGAATGGAGGAGATAAGTTTGTCTCTTCATTGTAATAAATGCAGCATATCAGAAAAGGTTGTATTGTGGAAAAGACAGGGATAGACCTTGCGTCTCTTGGAGCAAAAGTTGGGACTTTGCCAATGGCACCTAATGTATATTTTGTAATCCAGGTGCCACTAAACGTATTTGTATACTTTTATCTGTATGTATACATACTTGTACAAAGTTTCAGTCAAGGGTTTCTGGTGGCAAGGCTCCTCCTCCCTCCTTCATAGATCCACCCCTGCTTCCAACAACTTGTGGGTTTGCGCTATTTAATCTTATGCTGAAAATACTCTTCGACCTTTTGCTAAAATGTAAGCATGAAGAACCTGCATTTGCTTGTTACTGAAATTAGTAAACGAGCTTGCTACTTTTGCTAGTTTGTTACTATTACCCATCGCATGGGCTATTATCAAAATGATACATAGGATGACATATTATTTGAAAAGCTTATTCTTCATATATAATAGTTTCCTTGGTGATAATTTACAAGGTCAAGTTACAATTTTTTTCCCTTTTAACAACGGTGGTGTCTGGGCTAGCTTGTGTGCACCTCGACTGTTCCACCGGTACTTGCTACCTCTCATACACCTAGATACTGGGAACTCTGAAGGCTTAAGTACATTAGAAGAGATCACCTAGTATTTGTTTTTGGTGGGATTTGAACCGTAGTATGTAGGGTTTGCTCCCACTTCATTGACCACTTGGCCACACTCTTGGGAGCAGTCTAGTTACAACTTTTCTCTTTCATTTCCCTTGATGTCTGGTATTCAAGATGTTTGTGGTGCTAAAGTTTTTGCTGGGTATGAACCACCACTCTCAGCAGGTTGCATGAACGACTACAAGAATGCAGTGGAGATGAAGTCTTGAAGGCTGAAGCTGGTGCTAAGGTTCAGAAGTTCACTGAATGGGCTCTTAAATGTATAGGTTTCCATTCCCGCTACCAAGGAAAGAAAGATACGGTTGGGCATAACTCTGCTGTTCAAATACAATTGCAGTTATCAGCTTTCAAAACTTTCCTGGATCTTGCGGGGAACCATCTTACTGGGAAAGACTTTACAGACGCATTTGATGCAGCCCCCTCCCCGCCTACACTATTCCCCCGTTCATTTGATACTTTCTGGGCATCAGGAATTTCAGCTACTGCAATCCAAGGATTGCTCGGCATGTTGGTGGAAGGGGGTGCAGACAATGTCAATCAGTGCTTTCTTGAAGCATCGCGTTTTGGGAGCACAGAGCTGGTCCGCATTCTTTTGCAGGTATATTGATGTATATTTGAAGTTTAATGGTTTCACTTTTATGGTTAGAAGCATGCATCTACCCCCTTTACAGATTTGTACTTCCCAAAGATTCTTCTTTGGTGGCTGCCTTTATAAATTTTATATTGGTATTTCACCTGTCATGGATGTTCCATTTGCTTTTTTTGTCTCCTCTCTCACCCTTAGTTTTTGGGTTGGGCTTTCAAAGCACTGTTTTCTACATGTTCCAATTTCACTTTGATAGGTAGATAAAAAAATAGATAAATAAAAGAAAATACAGGTATACCTTTAAATAATAAACAAAATCTCAACAAGAAATTGCTTATGAAGGATCTTGTTTTACTTCCCTCTGGGCAATTAGACGCCTGAGACTGTGTAGCTCGTTGGAATACTTAGTTAGATTAAAACTACTTTAGGTCGTGCCACTTATTTATAAAAGCTAAAGTAAAAAAAGAAAAAGAATGATCATGTGGGTTCCCTTTTGGCCCTTGATAGAAATAGCTTTTTGCATAAGAACTCATTAAACCTGCTGTGGTTTGTAAGGGTAACAAAGACAGAAAAGGGGAAATTATTTGGGTTTAGAGGGTTCGAAGGACCAGTAAAACCATTACATAGTGCTTTTACAGTTCAGTAAACATTTTTGTCAAGAAAATACAGGTGGAGGACACCAGTAAAGATGTATTTAAAGGTCACTGAATCCATTATAGATATCCTAGCTTCCTGTTAGGATTTAGCCTCAGTTTTCTTGTTTGACAAGCTGTAAATATGGTTTTCAGTGCAACCCATGTACTGGTTCAGTGGATATACACAATTGTTATTTTCTCAACGAAAAATTCTAGCTACCGTACATATCACTGAATTTTTTCTAGTGTGTTTTTTTGTAACTTTGTATGGTTCTCTGCGGACTCCTCTTCTCTGAAGAAGTTGCTTTTGGGTGACTATTTGCTACATTGCATTAGTATTTCGTGATGAATTCACCCTTGGAGAAAAATGCAATTGAACCTTGTAAAAATTTTTTTGAGGAGTGGGGGTGGGGGACTTAGATCACTGTATTTTTTTTATGCTATAGATTGTGACTTTGAACTGTTATTGTCCTCTACGTGAAGTAGGACTCTAAGCGACCCAAGGTGTAAAGTGACCTGCTACATGTTCCACCAAATTTGAAGGTTCAAAGGATACAATTGATAAATTGCTATAATTCAACATCAAACCAAAGATTAGGAGAGCATTTAAACTGTGAAGTGGTCACAAAAAAGGATGCAGTATGGTAGTTATCCCCCAAAAAGTCTCTGCTTGGTACCACTTGAGTACCACACAATTTTAATTGGAATAAAAAGATAGAAGAGGCAGGAAACTAGAAGAACTTGATCTAATCATGAACACCATAGTGTTTGTGTTGTCTGGAATTTCGTCTTTTTCATGAGAAACAACATTTAAAATTTGTCTTGTATCCCTGGAGGAAGTTAGAAGTTACTCCCTCTATCCCATATTAATTTAATTTGCGAGAATGCACACATATTAAGAAAAACATTTAAGCACATAATTTAAACCATACTTTCCTCTATTGCGCTTTGTGAATCATAAATGTAACTTGCAAGTAGTGTAAATTATCTCTCAGAAAATATAAAACTTCAATAAATGAAAAGACAAATATTAAAAAAGTTTCAAACATTCATCTTGAACTTTGAACAATTCAACTACTTTGAACGGTGAAAAAAGCCCCAAAAATTAAGTTAATATTGGACAGAGGGAGTAGAATTTAGTTCCTATTGGTGTTTAGTAGAGTGATGGAGGGGTATAAAGTTTAGCTGATTAAAGCAATGAAAGCTTGTCGGACAAATTTTTGGGTGGTGTCGAGCTGATTAGCTCTGAATTTGTTATGCGTAGGATATCTTCCTTATTATTTGATGTGCTATATCAGTATGTTGTGTCTTCTATATCCTTATCCTGTGAAGCTACCCCTCTTTAGCCATCAATATCAGCAGCGACGGCTCCTCTCTATGAAGAATGCAACACTGTTTCAGAAGTCTGACATTTGGAATAAATTCATTGTTGTTCCTGCAAAACGATTGAGTTCATGCCTCTATTAATAACTTAAAACTGGACATGATGTTGTTTACCAGACAAATGTACAGCAAAAAAGCAAGGCAACAAATTAAGTACTACCATCTATATGATCGTAAAGCTTCACGTATTAATCATGGAATTTAGGTCATCCCTTTTCATAATAACCTCACACTAACATATGAACTGGCGTAGTGACATTTTTTCGCTTTTGAAAACCAAAAGGGGAAGGATAAAATGCAGGGACTAGTTCTTTCGATTCTGGAGTTCATATGACCCAACATACAATAAGGCAGTGAAGCTGTAGGCTTTAAGTTTGATATCTATTAATATATTTGTCGCTTTATATTTGGAAAATACGCTCAAATGCAATCTTGTTTGAAGTTGGGCGTCTTTATAAAGAATCATTTGGTATTTCATGAGTGGCATAAAAATTCACTGTATGCATACCGCGATTGTGACGGGTTGCAATTAGCCATTTAAGTTTGAGTTCCTTGTTATTTTCCTGGTTTTAAATGCCACAGATGGTGGTCTAATACTCTAATTTGGGCTTGTCATGTTCTGGTCTATAATAGTCTTTATGTTACTAAATGTGCTTGATTACAGTGTTTGTATTCGATTGGTGCGCATGAAGTTAGAGGATGTGTTTTACTTTTTATATTTCTTTTAGTTTTACTGTTGTATTCTTTTCCAATGTATTGAGGGAAAGCTTAAAAATGTCTTCCGAGGGGAAGTGCTATGTCATTCTCATGATAGAAAAACCACCAAAAAGTTCTCTCTAGCCACCCTATCACTGGCGACCATCACCGCCAACAAAACCCCAATATCTGCCAAACTATATTGGCGGTCATGGCCACAATAGCCATTGGAGTGCTCCTTGAGTCTATTCGGTCACAGCCCAACCTCTTCCCAGCCACAAATCACACTTTAACATACGCAGCTACATTACGTTCAATCCCATTATGGTCTAACCTATTCCTTTGAAACCAGTTGCTTATATGTATGGAGAACCCAATGTAATATTGGAAGAGGAGAAAGTGGAATAGATGATCCTTAACAAGAATTTACAATGTGTGGTGGTGGGTAAATTCTCATATGAATGCCTGATCTTCAAGAGTTACGGAATTACTCCTGAAACAATGTGATCTAGAAGGAGAATGCATCATAGGGTTAGTCAACAACAAGCACGTTATGATTTAGGCCACACTTTTGGAAGTCTATGTTAATCTCCTTTCAAAGCCTACTTTTTTACATTACACAACACAATTTTCCTATCCGATGCAAACTCTGAAGTGGGATCCATTATTTGATCCGGAGGACGAGACCACCATCAACAATTGCATTGATCTCTTTTCTCTCATTACCATCAAACCTTTTTGGTAAGACTTAGTTTTTTTGCTAGCCTCAGCTATTGGAAAGCCACTACAGGTGGATATGGCCACATAAAATCAAAGGAGACCTAGTTGTGCCAGGGTTAAGGTTGAAGTTGTTCGGCTAAGAGAATTCCCTAAAAGGATTAATGTGGGAATGAAGAGGAGATTATTGACAAGTGGATCAAAATCAAGTATGACTACGTACCGAAATACTATAAGAATTACAAATTACATGGTCATGATGAACAATAATGTTATGTGATCCACCTGGAGTTATGCCCGAAGGAGGAAAAAGAAGACAGCAAAAAGGATATTCCAAGGAGGACAATGGCGTTGCGAAAAACCTAGCAGAAGAAGGAATCAGGAATGAGCACAAAATTCAACAAGGTTGAAGAAATAAAGAGAGAGAAACAGGACGAATTTGACACCTTAAAGCATCAGAGGCAGAAGAAGTAGGGAGAGGCAAATCGTATAGAAGATGGAGGCACGAGCAGAAGTGGAATGCAGTAGAAAAACCTCAAGAAAAACAGCAGGCGAGCATCTTGAACAAGTTTGATGCACTTGGGAAGGAGGTGGTAAAAAATAACACAGAGATACATACAATCAATAATCTTATGGAGCAGCCAAAGCAGATACAAGAGGAATCAACAAAGAAATGGGTGGCGAGGCTTTTGATAAACAGTTGGATAGCAAAAGGAACCCAATAAACAATAAGAATCAGATTGCAAAGAAGAATACAAGCGACGAAGAAAACGAAGTAAAACATACAACCAATAAAAGCAGTCCGACATCAAGTGTTCTAAAAATTTGGGCACTACCAGATAACCAACACAAAGAAACAGAAGGAGAAAAAGGGAGTGCAGACCACAAGGCTCCTCAAGGATACCAGGGAGGACTAGTACAAGATCTTGGAACGAACACTAGAGAAATAACAGTCCACAAAAGGGGTGGAAAGGCAAAATGATATTAGTACTCAAGAACTGAACCCATTGCAGATTATTCTCCTAGACACATATCTTAATGAGGCACCAGAGATAGGGGACATGTCAATCGAGAAGAAACGACACAGAAAGATACTAGGGAAGATGAACAAGTGGAGGTGAACATAGATCATATAAGCAAAGAAGGAGACTTCTCGCTCAGACAGATTGACAACCTAAAGAGTGGAACCAAAGAGGAAAAGCAGGCTATCCTTTCAGGGGAAGGATAAAATGCAGGGACTAGTTCTTTCGATTCTGGAGTTCATATGACCCAACATACAATAAGGCAGTGAAGTCTGGAGGTTAGAACAAAGAGTAATAAGGATAACCCCCGCCACATTGATTCTTTTTTTTGAGAATGGTAACTTCTTTTTTATTATATAAATATCCACAGGTATACTACATAACTGTAGTCCCCCTAGCAAAAACTATTACAAGATAGAATGTACACTATCAGTGCTTTTTGTCACAGATAAGTCTAAAACATCTAAAAGGTCCTCTGCCTGTCCTAGTATGTCTTGTTTACACCAAAAGTAGTTAAGCCCTAAGCAGTTCATTTTAAGTCTCTGGATATTTCTCTTCTTGTTCTCAAAACATCTTTGGTTCCTTTCATTCCAGATGGTCCACCATATACAAGCTGAATCTTCCATCTCTCTTCCTTTACTGTAGCATTGCCCACATTGACAAATTACTTTTCTGGAACATAAGGTCTGTTAACTCTCAGAGTTCCTTTTGAGAGATTAATGGAACTTAACAGAAGACATCACTAACCATACATAGATCTTATGGAGCCTTTCCAAGGACCACATGAGTTAGAACAATACAAAAGGAGACTGGGTATATAAATGTTATTGCAAACTGTTCCTCAAAGATTTGGATTTGCTGGAATGGTGAATGGGAAGGTCAAGTGCTTACAGACAGTATTCAGCAACTCAGTTTGAAATTCAGATACAAGGCTGGTAATCAAGAAATTATGATCCCATTTGTGTATGCTAGGTGCAATGTTCTAGACATACTGGAACTGTGGAAGGACATTGAACACGTTTTGTATGCAAATCAGATTCCCTGGATAATCGGGGGATATTTCAGCGGTATCCTACATGATGAGAAGCTGCTAGGTCTCCCTTTTACACAACATGAAGCAACACATTTTGCTCAATGCATCAATAATTGTGCCATCTCTGAATCTAAATTCTACAAAGGCTAGCAGGGCTGCTCTTAACAAAGCTGAAGCTGAGCTGAAAAGATATTTGCACTCTGAGGAGGAGTATTAGAAACAAAAATCAGGGATGAGATGGTTTGTAGATGGGAACAGAGGTACCAAATTCTTTTATTCCCATGTGAAAGCTAGGAGGAAAAAGCTTCACATCTAAGAGATTCAGACAAGCCAAGGAAACAAGATTAAAATACTCAAAAAAGGGGAGAATTGGCAATTAACTTTTACAAAAATCAGTTCACAAACACAGGACGAGTCACATGCTATGCTGGAAAATGCCTAGGACAGGATGGATAAAATGCCAACACAGATGGGGCTAGTAAAGGCAATCCTGGTGAGAGTTCTTATGGATTTTGCCTTAGAGATAGCTCAGGTGATCTACCATATGTAGAAACATAACAAATAGGGGAAGCTAGCATCATGGAGGCAGAGATATAGCCATCATAAGACCTCTCATATACTGTTTGCCGTAATTCTTGAGACTGTTTCACTTGGTCTCGGGAACATGCCAGAAGAGGTGTGGAAAATACCCTGGGAGTTGATTGACGAAATGAAGTAAATCAAAAATTTAATATCACAGATAGGGGTTCAAGTTAGCACACTTTTAGAGAGGCTAATCAGCTAGCAGATTATCTAGCAAATACAAAACACAACTATAATACATGAATGGATCCACAAATTTCTTACTGTTCAAAATCTTCCAACCATTGGAAGGAAGATTTTAAACTTAGATAAAGCACAGCTCCCTTCAATTGGGATAAAGACACACAAGATCAATAGCAACAACCATGCATAACATACAATGAACAGAGAAACAATAGACCAATATTCATAGGTATTACATTTACAGAATATGTTTTGGCCACTTCACGGGCGAAATAACTGTGATAAAGCTGCCTCAGCCAACAAAAAGGTCCTCCAGCAAAAGCTGAGGATCGCAAGATCAAAATGGACGTTAGACCTTAGAACTTCAGAAAGCACCATCAGGTGGTCGGGAGCTTCTAGTTGCACTTCACCCCTACTTCGGCTATGAAAACACAGATCCATCAGTAAACCTACACATCACACAAGAGAAGATGGATGTGAGACACTTTCGCAGAACAAATCAGCTGATACCCACGATGACAACTCTCCTTAGACTCCTAGGGATGCACATCAATCTCAACCACTGGATAACACATCTAGACGGTAAAACAAGGAGCAGAATTTAGCTTCAAACCAGGACTTCAAAAACAAAGGGCAAAAAAGAAGAGAGGTAAATTTCTTTCTTCTGCAAGCTGGAAACCAGCGGCAAATACGAAAGAGGACCACGAGTGTTGATCACCCAGAGTAGGAGAACAAAACCACTATTGTGGAACCTCTTCGTCTTCATCTTCTTCAGAGCTCAGTGGAGGCGGTGATGGAAATCAATGAGTTTCCTCTTGGAAACCCTCCCAATATAGATATATAAATATAAATAGAGATGGACTGGATCAGTTGGTCCATTTTGTTTTATTTCCTTCTTTCTGTCATTTACTTTCCTTGACCTGGACAATTTTTGCATGTTCTCTAATTATCAATAAAATCCAGCCCATGGCTCATATTGCTTAAAAAAAGTGTCTGTAATTCTCATCTTTGGTTGTTTTGATTGTCTTGTAGATTGCTCAAAGGAACAGCTTGGATGTTGATGTTGAACTAGCTTTGGGATTTGCTTCCCATTACTGTAAAATTGGAACCATGGAATGTTTAGTGGAAGAGGGAAATGCAGTGTCTTTCTTGGGCCCTCTGATGAGAGCTGCTGAGAGGGGATGCATGCCGGTTGTTGAATGGTTTGTCAAAAGGGGATGCAGGGACATGGAACTATGTCTGGCCCTTACAGCTGCGACCTCCAGTAGTCAGGTTGAAGTTGCTGCATATCTCCTCCCTCACGTTCCTCAGCATGTTCTTGCTGCCCTCAGCATTGAGATTCTTAAGGCTGCTGGTGAAAGAAGCAATGGGTCTCTTGATGGGGTAGCATTTCTTTTGCGTTCAGACTTCCTCGGTGATCCTGTTGCCACTTATGCAGTTGCTGACAGCATAGCTAAGTCTGATGATGATGCTGTTGCTCCCGAACTGAGGAGTTTCCTTCGGAAACATTGGTCGGAAGCTGCCTTCTCAGATGGACTGCGGCAAGGCCAAGAACACTACTTTAACTTTGTGCGTATTGTAAACTGTGGTGAATCTCCTCTCTGTTTGAAGGATCTTCCTGGACCCTTGAGGGTAGCAATAGCATACCTGCCACTGTATAGAGAAAGTGTCAAGGCAGGGAGATGTTGCTTATTATCTCAAAGACTTAGAGGACAGCTTGTGGAAGCAGCCAAAAGGCTTGGTGGTGTAGTATTGGAAGAGGCAAACCAAGGAAAAGAATTAGTGGCTGTCTTGGAGCATCATCTTCCTCCATTTTTGCTAAATGCATCAAGTGCTGCTTATTAGGAGTTACATCCCCCCTCCTTCCCCGTCACCATAATAACACATAGTTGGGTTGAAAGTGAAGAACAAACCTCCAATTTGGTCAATTTTCTTAATGAACAAGTAGGTGGGCATATAGTTACATGTCTGCAGGTAGTTTGGAAAGATGCATACTTAAATGTGTGTTGATGTTATGTAAGCAGAGGTAACTACATTCAGAAGGGCTAGTAACTCAAAATGGTCATTGTATATTGGCTAGTGTCCTGATGCTTTTTCCTGCTTGTTTCGAGAATTGATTACATGGAGGTGGATGTAGAAAAGGAGTTGATCAAAAAGTAGACATTTGGTTACAAATGTATTGTACTTGAAAAATAAAAGGATAGTTGAGATGTGCGGGGTTTGGAGAACTAAATTATGTTGTATACAATGATATAGGAGGATCTTTGTGTAAAAAATTGGTGATTTAAGAGGTGATGAGGCAATCCACAAGCAGTCAAGTTGGTGGTAGCAGTATAAATCGTGCAATATTTGCTCAAAACTGGATTTGATTATTGGCTGATTTAGTTTTAGTTAAGAGTTGCACAGATGGTGACCTTTTTCTTTTCTTTTTATGAAATTGTTATCTTTGCGAAATTATTGAGGATGAATAAATAAATGCTACTTCCTTCGTCTCATTTGTGAGGCAATGCATACATATTAACAAAAACATTAAAAGAAAGGCAAAATTTAGACTATACTTTTCAATATTATCTTTTGTTAAGTCATAAATATGTAGCGTAATTATCTTTTAAAAAATATAAAACGAAGGACCCAGAGACCTTCATGTCATCATACATATATTTCTTGTGGTTTATAATATTATAGTTATCTCACATATTTTATCTCCGTAGCATCGGTAATTTTAACTCCTTGTTGACGTTTCAATCAAGAGAATAAACTTGTTTATTCCAAGATACAAGAAAGCTAAAGTTTAAGATGAAAATACATAGATCAATCGCAATCAAGCTTTCACCGTCCTTGATTTATCGTCAACTATGGTCTTCTTGTGTTTTTTTAACTCGTATTGGAGTTTTGACTAATCTTGAATTAGCGTAAATGATACGAGAACCACAAAACAAAAGCTTTCGACTCACTCTGATATTATTGATACAACCCATATTGTTTTTGGTATACTTCTCCATAAATTGTATTCATATTCAACATTCAAACTCGTATATGTTTCTTGTTGATTTGCCTTGTTCAAAAGATTAGAGATACAATTAAAAGAGGAAACACTAGAATGTTACAATCAATTACACTGATCAATCAATTACAATCAAGCCTTGATTTGACTAATCACCAAATTCAAAGTAAGAAAAGAGGAAGCACTATAGAATGTTTATATTTAATTTGTGTGACATTACATTGATCAAAGTATATGTAAATTGGTAGTTAGATAAAGAAATAAGAAATGAAGTGATTAGCCCAAAATTAGAGATATTTATAAGAGGTATTTTTGAGATTAGAAGTAGGCATCAAAGCCAATAACATAAGAAGCAATAGAATAAAAATGGGAAGTAAGAGTAACATAAATGGTGGAGGTGGCAATGGTGGAAGGATCAAAGGCAAAAGTAACAATGATGCTGATAAGCAAAGCAGCAGAACAAATGACTCCAAACTGAAATAACTAATTGAGAATACTTTCTTCCCACTTGTTGATTTTCTTGGAAAACCAGAGTTGTTGTGATTCATAAAACTTTTTGTTGTTGTTGATGATGATCTCCATTTAGCTTCACTCATATCCATTTGTTGCTGAATCTGAATCAATCAAACACACAGAAAAGAAAATTGCATTTCCCTCTTTTAACTTTATTTTAGGTTCCTTGGGAGAAGAATAGATTAATACCAAGTGGAATATATATGCCTAATTATGTTTGTTGATTTAGGAAAAAGGGGGATGGATTCACTGAATTTGCATACCAAGTGGGGACAAGTTGATGTTTTTGGAAAATCTAAATTAAGGGATGTCTCCCAAGGTTCTTCACCCCTGGCCCTCACCATCCCCATTCCACAATCTCTCTCTCACTTCCCTTTTTATCACATATCTTTTCAATTTTTCATCACATCGAGTAGACACTGGACACCAAGTGAGAAACAAAAAAGAAAACATATCTTTTCAATTTTCAAATTTAATTAATAACATTTCTTACATAAATTACATTTTTTTCACCATAGAATTTAAATTATTTAACTCTCAAAATTCAAATTATGTCATAAGAATTGAGATAAATGAAGTATTGATTTTTATTTTATAATTTGAGTCGAGGATCTTTCCAAAACTTCTTCCCTAACTTTTGATGCAAAAATAAGGTTTGCGTAGACTTTGACCTTCTCTAACCCTCTGTTTGGATGGTGGTTTGCCATAGTTTCTTGATGTATGATATAATATGGTATTATATTTATTGTATAGTATAGTACTGTATAATGTTTGAATAGATTATATAGGTCGCTACTGTTTAATAAAATATTATTGAATGTGCTTTTTTTTTTAAATATTAATATTGACTTACTCCTTCCATTTCATTTCATATGTAATTATTTTTTATTAGTATATTTTGAATAGAATGATTCTGCCTTCGTTATAAAAATGAAATTCAGATATATGTTTTATGATTCAAATGAATTTTTCAAAATTTAAAGATATATAAATTAATTTTTTTAATAACTAATTCTTATGACCATATAAATATAATAATATGTTTAAGATCGTAAGTTTCAAAAGTGTTCTAGCTATTTTAATATTATAATATATTTAAAAGGGTTTGATTTATCCTTCAATTTTATAATTTAGAGTTCTATATCTCTCGTTATAAAAGTGGTTCATATATATATCTTTACCGTTCATATAATTTTTTTTCATCTAATGGAAGTGAAAAATTAATTTTTTTTTAAAAAAAAAATCTCTATAGGAATTTATATGATCCTTTTAACAAATATAAGAGTATATTTGATTTTTTTTACGGATGATCTACTTTTTTAACTTCTTGAATTCAACCACTAATTTGAGTTTTAGATATCTCCTATATATAGATTTATTCGCTTATCATTATTTCAGTTTTTTTTAAAACTTTTATTAATTAGTGTAAAAATATAAAAAATAAATAGAAAGAAGTGTGCGTAAAAAAGAGAAAAAATTAAGAAGAAAATTTTAATTTTTTTACGGGCATATTATAATTTTATTTTTATATCTGTAAAAAAAATTGGAACATCTATGCTAGATTTTACATAAAAAAAAAAGAGTAAAAATCAAAATTGACCATCCAAATAATAAATTCTAATTTTCCATTAAATCAAATAAGCAAAGAAAATTCATATGTGAGAAAGACCAAATATATTTCTACATACATTTTTTAAATAAAAATTAATTTTTTCACTTTCATTAAGCCAAAAGAATATACCTTTAGCCATTTTATATATATATATATATATATATATATATATATATGAACCACTTTTATAATGAAAAATGTATTAACTCTAAAATATAAAGTTGAGGAATATATCAAGTTTTCTTTCTTATTTAAAGTTACAAGTTTCAATTCTCTTTCTTAAACTTTTTACCTAATTAAATAGCATCATATATAACATAAAATAAAAATAAATGAAGCAGCGTATACGTTTTTCTTAACTAATAATATTCCCGTCCCATTTTTATGTGACATCTATTTCTTTTTGGTCCGTCTTAAAAAGAATGTTAGCTTACTCAAATTGGAAACAATTTACCTTTAAAATTCCTTTTTTACCCTTATATAAATGATTCTCAGCCACACAAATATCCAAAAATAAATTTAGATCACAAGTTTCAAAAAACTTTTTTTCTTCTTAAATATGGTGTCAAGTCAAAAAGTACTACATAAACTGAGAAAGAGGGAATAACTTTATTTAAATAGGTCAAATTAAGTTTGGAGTAGGTTAAGTTAATTTGGTATGGAAAGACACTATTGTAAGTGAGGAATTCAAGTAAGAGTAGTCATTGGTCAACCGCAGCGTCTGCTTCTTTTAGTATTTTCACGTTTATTTTGTGCTGCGCTAAATTTGGCGAATAAATTGAAGTACATTCTGTTTCGTGGACGGAGCCCAACTCGGAAACTTCACGCTATGTCAAAGATGATCAACAACCACTAGGATTTGCATTCATTTCTTGGAAAAATATGTAGGGGTCGTACAATAATATATTCGATGAAATTTTACAAATAAATTCGTATTTGACAAAAATAATAATGTATTTATTAACTTTGTGTATTACTAATTTCTTGTTTGATACATTTTTTTAATCTATATATAAATATTATTTGGATTAGTTATACACTTTATTTGGTTTTAAGATATGTATAACTAGTTTATAAAAACTGTTGGTATTGGTAATGCAAATGATTTAAATGTGTGGTTAAAGACATAGTTATCCCTCAAAACTTTTTTCACATTCTTCCCATTGTACTTGAAGATCTTTTTTAAAACAAATAATTTCTTTTAGAAGCAACTAGGTAATTAGCTTGCGTCTCGCGTAATCATAAGTATTATAATTAATTTTATAAATTTTAATATTTAAATTAATAAAATACTCTAAAGTTATTATGTTCTTTTTACATAAAAAACTTAGCATTGTCAATTCATCTCAAGAACTTCTATTAATGTAATATTGCCAAAGTCCTAGTTATCTTCAATAATATTTTTGGATTGTAACATTATTTCTTGATATAATTGAATATTAAATTACTATAATACCCCACTTAAAAATTAATTTAATATACATTTTATATTTTATATTATATTATGTTTACTTAATTATGTTATATTATATTATATTATATTAAAAACAGATAATTTTTCAAATTGAAGGATTGTGACTTCAAAAGGTTGTGACTTTTCAAGAAGTTGTGACTTTTTCGAAGAGCTGTGTCTTTTTCAAAGGACTATTATTTTTTCGAAGGGTTGTGGCCTTTTCGAAGGGTTATGACCTTTTCGAATGGTTGTGACTTTTTTGAATGGTTGTGACTTTTTTTGAAAATTTATGACAATTTCAAAGAGTTGTGTCTTTTTCGAAGGATTATTACTTTTTCGAAGGATTATGACTTTTCTGAAGGGTTGTGACTGATGAGTCATAGAAATAAAACTTTTGTAACACTTTAAACGAAGAATTTTGCATGTTCTCAAGCAAAGTCGTTATTTTGATGTGTGTTTTTGTGATTTTTCAGGAGAAATGGTTAAGGCATGAAGAAATAAGTATAGTTCAAGAAAATGGATGAAAAAGAGCCCAAGTATTGATACAAGGGAGCCTCCACGGCTTGTGAAGCATCGCACAGACCGTGAAAGGCCACGTGGAGGTGGCCCAAGCAAAGAGAAGCAACACTTGAACCAATTGAAGGACCATGGGTACCTTCACAGTTCGTGTGTCGTCGCACGGGCTGTGAGGCCCACCGTAGCCTTACACTTGGACTTGAATATGGGCAAAATCATCTACACTTTCTTATTTTAAAAATCAAATTCCCCTACTTAAATTTTTAAAAATAGTCACTCTTTCATTTTTTTTCATGACTTTTTAAAAATCTATTTTATTTTCAAATTATCAATTTTTATTGATTTTTATGTTACTTCTTTGAAATCGGGATATTATCATTAATCTTTGTAAGAAAAAAATAACAAAAATAAATTTATATTTCATAACAATTTCTTATCTATTTATACTCCCCCATCTCAGATTAATTAAATTTTTAAAACTTTTTTCAATGTTCAAAATAGTTGGATTGTTCAAAGTTAAAAAAGAATGTTTGAAACTTTTTCCATATTTGTCCTTTCATTTATTGAAGGTTTATATTTTCTAGGAAATAAATTACACTAGATATTTATGATTTCACAAAGGTAATAGTGAAAAGTATGGTGTAAATTTTGTCTTTGAATACTTTTGTTAATATATGTGCATTAACTCACAAATTCAATTAATATGGGACAGAGGAGTATCATAGATAATTTTAAATTAAAATTTAAAAAATATTTTATTAATGACGATCAAAATCCATTTATCTTCATAGATAATAAAGAACAAGAGATAAATGAAACTTAAATATGCATGCACATAATACATACATACTTAGTGCATATAACATTAAAATAACAATCATAAAAAATATTAGATTTTGCAACAAACTTATTAGAGGATTATTTTACTTATAATGTTAACGAACTTAAATAAAAATCTCTAAACACATAGCTTTAAAAAATGTTATATATAACATAAATACATTTCGTTGTTATATTTTCAAAAGAATTCAAGAGCAAATGACTGAACGAAAATTAGGCGTAGTTGGGACCGCCACTTCAAATAATTTCTTTTTTAGTTCTCCCTCGACCACAAAATATTTTTTTTTTGAAATGCATTGATTTAATTAATCTTAATTCACATTATTTCAGATTTATTTAAGAGGTAACAATTTCATACTAAAAGTATTTACATGTATTCGAATGCGTAATTTTTTTTTTCACTCAATGTTCAGTATCTACGTTGAAGCCCGACTATTCTAGGTTCATGTCATGTAGGGCCTCATCCGGGGGAGAGTACTCCCTACAAGAATTATTTCATACCCAGGGCTCGAACTCAAGATGTCTAATTAAGGAAAAAGAAGTTTCATCCACTATTCAACATTCTTTGATGATGCATAATATTATTCATGTTACCTATATGTTTAGTCGTCCAAAATATTAAAATTTAGCTAGATAAACAAAAATCTTAGAGTGTCCAATTTGACAATTGAAAGCTAACCAAATTAAAATAAACCAAAAAAGAAAATGAAAAAAAAGATAGATCAAACAGAGGGAAACCAGCAATATCCACCTCGCAAGTCACCCAACATGTCGATATTATCAGTGGAGGAGTCAACATCTTCGTCAAGAATTTTCATATTTTTAGAATATGAATGGATGATTTTTGTATCAAGAATGTTCAATAATTGATATATATATATATATACTATGTTGCTTGAATTCTTCAACAATGTCAACGAGTGCGCGTCGAATTATCCAAAAGTAGTATATTTTTGGAGAATCTGACGCGGGTGTGGCATTGAAAGTGAAGAGTCCAAGCAACTTAGTGTGTGTATATATATATATATATTTAACCTATATATTTAAAAAAAATTCTGACGAAGGATGTTTATCTGACTATTCTTGAGTGAATGTAGCTGTCCCCAAATATTGTACGCTAGAAAGAGAAACCAAAACTAGGGGCTGGTTTATATTGAACATAGAAACTTGCCTAAAAATAAAACCACACTTGCCAAATTGCACATGTCTGTGATTCCGTCTTGTCATTTGCTTCCTTCCATCACCTTATAATTAGATGGGATGAATTTTTTTTTTTTTAAATTCATCTATATTTGTATATCCTTTAAAAAAAATCAAATAATTATGTAGAATGACTTATTTGAGCCGTGTTTACTTTGTTATGCTACCTATTTAATGGTTTTACACTTTTTACAAAACGAGATTTTGGAGAAATGCAACATGGATTATATTATATTATATTATTTTTCTATGTGATATTCTTTGATTTAACACAATGTTTAAGAAAAAAAAGAATTTTTTTTTTGAAATTTGTGATCTAAAATTATTCTTAGATATTGTGTGCTTGGAATTGTTTTATTAAGGGTAAAAAAACGAATTTTAGAGATGAATTGTTTCCAATTTGAGTAAGGTGACATTCTTTTTGAGACAGACCAAAAAGGAAAAGATGTCACATAAAATCGAACACAGAGAATATGATTTATCAGAGACAAATTTATGTGTATTTCTCAAACTAATAAGTGATAGTTTAGGTGTGTTTCTCAAACTTTCGATACTTTAGATGTGAAACTCAAAAAAGTGGTATCGTTTAGGTGTGTTTTGTATACTTATCTCTTGTTTCAACAAATTCAATAATTTGTTGAGATTTTTCTTAGCAAGTAAAATAGTTGTTGAAATGTAGTACATACTTGGTAAGAATTTCTCTATAAGTATAACGATTGCTGAAAGAGTCTTCCTTACTTGTTGAAATTTTTCTCAGCAATTAGAGAAATTGCTGAAGCAATACTGCGATATGTTGAGAAAATTTTTCAGCAAGTGAAACAATTGTTTAAGCGAATGCCTTACTTGTTGATGATTTTCTCAGCAATTATACCAATCACTTAAGCAAACTTTCTACTTGCTTAGAATTTTGTCAGTCAGTGAAGCAGTTGTTGAAGTAAATTGCCTACTTTAAGAAAATTAATTCAATATTACTACTGTCAATTTCTTGAGAATTGAAGCATTCAATAACAATATTTGTTCAACATCAATATTAAAAAAAATTAGAAAATGTTTACAAACAACAAATAATAATCAAGATTTCAAATCTATTCATGTGGAACACTTCGCTCCGAGCATTTTTTTTATGTCCACTCCTTTTACATATGGAACATTTATTTTTCTCTGTTGGGGTTGTCCATCATTTTGAGCATGACTAGACTGTGATGATTGAGTGGTTCCTAGTGTATTGCTGACAACCTCAGGAGTAGGAGTAGGAGTCGGAGTATTATGTGCATCGACCAATGCTTTCTTTTTCTGGAATATTCGTGTTTGACGAATCACGTTCATCATTTAATATTTGTTGATTTTTATAATTTTCGGTCAATCTTTCAACCACATATACCCTTAAAATGGGTCTACTTTCATCTTCCAAATAAGTACGCAAACTTGTTTGATTTTTTAATCCTAAATAGAGCGGCCCTTTGTTTTTCACCGCAACTATGCATATAGGTGATGGCAAGATCTTTCAATTCATAATTTAATTCACAATAGAAAATGATTTATTTGTGAAATCTTCATACATGACATCTCCGTCTACAATCATTACTATTGTCTCTACTATTTGTTTATTTTTCCAACGCCAAATATAATGATTGTTGGACTTGACTCATTCACCATTGCAATCAATTTCTATTATTATTTATCCCTCATTGATAATGGAGATCTGTACTATATTATGATTTAAAAAGAAATTGATCATAATTTTATTTTGATTCTACCTGCAGTTGATGAAACAACTGCTTAAACATTTTCAGTAATTGCTTCATCAATTGATGCAACAGTTGCTACAGTTGCTGAATATTTTTCAGCAATTGCTGAAACACATTCAATAACTCATGCAACAATTATTGAAATATATTTAGCAATTGCTGCAGCAGCAGTTAGAGCACCTATAACGATTGCTGAATATTTTTTATCAATTGATGAAATACATTCGTAACTCATGCAACAAGGGTGGTCGAAATATATTTAGCAAATGTTGCAGTAGCAACTAGAGCACCTATAACAGTTGTTGAATAGTTTTCAACAATTAAGAAACATATTCAGTAACTCATGTAGCAATTGTTAAAATATATTCAGCAATTGTTGCAACATCAACTAGAGCACGTACAACAGTTTCTGGAAGTATATTTTAGCAATTCTAAAAAATAAGCAGTAATTAGTAAAGCAATTGCTAAATTAGATGCAACAGTTGTTATAACATATCCAATAACTTATTTGTTTTACCACATGCTGCATTTGTTTCAACAGCAAGTGCTGAAATGAATGCAACAATTATTGAAACAAATTCACCTGGAATAGTAGATAAAACGTAGAAGAGCAGTACACACAAAACAACAGTATTGACCTCAAAATAGTAGAATATCACCTCACAAGAAATGCCTAATGATAGAAAAATGAAATTTAATATCAAATCGACTAAATTTTAGATTTTTTTCTCAAATCCAAAAACAATTCGAAAAAAATCAAAGGTGCTATCCTTTTTTTTTTCCCAACGCAATAGCAATAACAACCACAATAAACAATAGTAATACAAGAAGGGGGAAGAGGAGGATATGGTCGTTGGTTGGAGGAGGAGGCTACACAACTTTTTTTTTTTTTAATATATTAGGGTTCATAAGGTTGGGCCTTAGTGTAAAAAAAAAGATAAGTATACAAAATACACCTAAACTATATCACTTTTTTGAGTTTTACTCTTGAAACGTATTTAAACTGTTTGAGAAACACACTTCTATCTTTTATTCCACTCTCACCATGGTGTGTGTGCTATACTCTCTCTTTTATTTTTAAAAAATGTCACATCATACTTTACATGGATAAAACATTCCACCTTCGCAAAAGATAAATAAATTATAGTATTAGTTAAAATTAAATATTAAAATATTATTATTTCAAAAAAATTATAAAATAAAATACAAATATTTTTCTACCCCGCCCCACCACTTTCTCTCACTGTATATATCCCCATCCCTCCGTCTCCAAACAAAAATTGTAAATTTTTTAAAAAATTCTTATTTCATCTCCCTCTTAAAACAATAATCTAGATATTATTTTAATTGTTTTTAAAAAAAATAATTCTAGGCTACCCACTTAATCCTCCACTTTTATTTTTTTATTATTTTTAGAAAATTATTTTTTATGTGTTGCAAGTTTTTTAAATAATTTTTTTATTTCTGTTATACTAGACAAACAACTAGAAAAAAATATTTTTCTAAAAATATGTGTACATATCTATAAAAAAAATATAAAAAAGATAGAAATAAATTAGGAGTAGAGGATTAGATGCAAGTGGGATAAAATTTTATTTATTTTAAAAAAATCTATTTTTTTTACGTAGGAGTGAAACAGGGCTAAGTTTGAACTTTTAAAAAATATTTTATAAAAGAGATAAAAAAAAATAAAAGGGGCGGGGATTGTTGGGGGTGGTGGACGGTACATGGCAATATAGTATGTGAGAAAAATATTTTAAATTTTATTATGTAAAAAATAATATTTTTTTGGAAGAATCTTTATACTTTAATTTTTTACTTTTAGCTAATATTAATATTTTTATTTAATTTTTGTCAATGTGGCATGTCATGCGACAAGGTTTTTCTCCAATAAAAGAGAGAGTGTATTACACACACTACTGATGTGTGTTTCTCAAGCTAATAAGTGATAGTTTAGATGTATTTATCAAACTATCAATATTTTAGGTGCGAAAAAAATGATATATTTTATGTGTGTTTTATATACTTATCTCAAAAAAAAAAACTTGAGAACTTATTAAAACAATAGTCAAAGCTCATTAATTACTAACCATAAAATTGTCATCCATCCTCAATACTTAAAAAATCTTATCACTCTTTTTTAACTTTCAAAACTTTTTAATCGCCTTCCCCAAATAAATACTGGGGTAGTTGACCAAAGCTGGGATTTATTTTTGGGAGTAGCCGCAGAAGTTTTAAAAAAATGTTTTTAAGAAAATGCTTTTGGAATCTTAGTCAAATATAAATGATTGTAAAAGTGTTTTTTACAAATTAATTAACCAAATTAAAGTGCTTCTTTTGAAAAAAAAAATACTTTTCAAATAAACACAT
The DNA here is from genome assembly GCA_000787875.1 of Solanum virginianum. Lineage (NCBI taxonomy): Eukaryota > Viridiplantae > Streptophyta > Magnoliopsida > Solanales > Solanaceae > Solanum > Solanum virginianum. The sequence goes on along the minus strand of DF357913.1, from coordinate 96,703 downwards.
TTTAAATTAATCTTTACCATCACATAATTTTTGCCATTCATCTAAAGTTAGAAAGATTCATCATTGTTCCATAGGTTTTTCACATGCAAAAAAAAGATAGGGCAAGTGTTAAAGCAACTTTCACGTATTGTAAAAGCGGAACAAAGTTGACAAGTTTTACCAAAAAAGAAAGGCTAACTAATTTTGTAGTACAATGTAAAGTTAATTACGTAAGAATAATGAAGAAGTGGATGGTTGGTCGGCAAATTAAATCTTGTGGCGTTCACTTTAAGAAAATGAATCAGAACTTAACACTGATTAATTCAAATTAAAATTATAATCCATTTTTACTTATCATCTATACTATTTTGGTATATTCAATAATAATTGTCCACCTTATGAAATCAAGAGACAATTTTACATTTAATTTCTAATTTATCCTTATCATTAATTATAATCATTTCCCTATTATATTTTTCAAGACATAATATTTATTATATTCAAGAGATAATTTAATAAAATTGAACGGAGGGAGTAATAATATCATTAATTATATTGACAGGTTTTTCATGGAGTAATTTCCTTGTATTAGTTCACTGTATGTAACCATTTTTATACATTTAACTTATCTAAATACTTTAGATTCAGACCATCTTTTCCAGAGACTGACTAAATAAAAGGAACTGACATCTGACTATTCTCATATCAAATCTAACAGAATCAGTCTCATTCTGCGTTACACCGTGTAAAACATATCCTCAAATTTAACACTCCTCCATCTCTCTGTCTCATTTTATACGCAGCATTCTTTGATTTGATATGATATTTTAAAAAAAATAAAATTTTAAAACTTATAGTGTAAAATTATTTTTCGATATTTGTGTGACTATTAAGGATAAAAAAGAAATTTTAAAAATAAATTATTTCTAATTAAACTAAGATGACATTTTTTTGGGATGAATAAAAAAGAAAAAAGTGTCACATGAAATAAGACAGAAAAAGTATAAATTTTGTGATAATAAATTAAGGACGTGTGTAATGTCAAATTTTTGTGGTGTTAAACTTGTATGTTGGAATTAAAAAATTTACTAAATAAAAGAGAGTCATTATTTTTGGAATAAATTAAAAAAAATAAGATAAATAAATTAAAATAAAAAATATATTTATAATAATAATTTGAAAACTTTAAATAAGTTACGGAATAATATCACAGTTTAATGGATGAAAACCATTGTCTTTGAATAATAGATATCGCCCCCCATTCTATTCAACTATGCAGTGTCCTTTTTATCTTTATCTTTTTTTCTTTTTGGAATTGTGGGCTTTTATTAATAAAAAAGCCACAATACATAAATTAACGTTTTAACTTGGAGTGAAATCATAAGCTGGAATTTTTTTTTAAAATGTACAAACACACACTCCAACTTGCTCGTTTTTTTAACATTTAAGCACAACTGTCCAGCAGCCCAAGTGCATGATATACAATCGCAATAAAATGTATTGTATGTCCAATCCCGTCATATCATGCCATTAAACTTATTCCACTTATTTATAATTTTTTTTTAAAAAAGTGAAAGAAATATTTGTTATTGGTCAAAATAAATTTATACTATAAAAAATTTAAATTTTATAAATTTTAATTCTTTACTCCACCTCGGGCCTTCATACCCCACCTCAGTCCCCCAACCCCCGCCCCAGCGCCACTCCCATACAAAAAAAAATTAAATATTATTTTTACAAAAATTTTAAATTTTAAAAATTTTAATTTTTTACTATATCTGGGCCCCCCCAGCCCATCCCCATACAAAAAAATTTAAAAAAATTATTTTTATAAATTTTTTTAATATTTTACTCCACCTCGAGCCTCATCCCCCCTCCCCCGACCCTCAACCCCACCTCCCATCCCTATACAAAAAAAATTTCTTTTTACAAAAATCTCAAATTTTGAAAATTGTAATTTTTTACTCCACCCCAACCCCCTACCCCTACCCTCCCCCCCACTCCCAAAAAGAATCTAAATATTTATTTTTTAAAAAAAATTCAAATTATGAAATATTTTCATGTCAAAAACTATGAAAAAAATACTTAAAGATTAGTATTAGAAAGAAGAAAAAAATATATGGTATTTTGGTTCGAAAAATAATGTTTTATATATATATATATATATATATATATATATATAGAGAGAGAGAGAGAGAGAGAGAGAGAGAGA
>DF357913.1:45183-86412 GCA_000787875.1 Solanum virginianum | reverse complement strand
GAGGTGTCTAGCGTTGAAAGGTGTGCCTTTGGTGTATATCAGGGTGATTAAGGACATGTACGATGGAGCCCAAACTCGAGTTAGGACAGTCGGTGGCGATTCAGAGTATTTTCCTGTTGAGATGGGACTCCACCAGGGATCTGTTTTAAGCCCTTTCCTGTTTGCCTTAGTGTTGGATGAGCTGACAAGACCGATACAGAAGGAAGTACCAAAATATTTTCTTTAATTCGTGAGGGGCATTCTAGATATTTCTCAACCCCTCCTAAACTCAAAACATGACCAAAATAGGTCATTTTGAGCATAAAAAAGGTTCGAAACCTCATATACATTTTTCAACCCCTTTTAAACTCAAAATACGATCAAAATAGGTCATTTTGAGCGTAAAAAGGGCTCTAAACTCCATTCTAAGTCCTTTCTAAGTTCTTGAAGAGACTAGGGCTTGAGAGAAGAGAAGAAGAGCTTAAGATTGAAGAGTTCAAGGGAGAATTTCTCAAGGGTTGATTGTTGAAAGCTTCACAGTAGGTATGTAAGGCTAAACGAAAATATGAAATTATTCTCTCATGTGTCCCATAGATGGTTATGGAGGAGTTGAAGGTTCATAAGTCCCCACACATGTTTTCTTGAATTACTTTCTGAATATTTCTTGAAAATTTCATTAATTACATATATTTTCATATGTTGATGATTATCATAAACCTGTTTTTCTAGAATTGAATACTTTTCAGGAGATATTGTATAAACCTTATATGTTAACTTTTGAAAGCATGCATGAATGAACTTAGGGATTGAGTCTAGAGCCTTGACTTGACAATGTTAATTATGACTATGATGTGAGCATGATGATGAGTTGATAGAACTTGATGGTCTATGAGTAATCCTAAATGAACTCTAATGATTTGTCTAATCAATTATTCCCTAATGATTGATCTAAGCCTTGAGCTATTGATTGAGAGTTGAATTGATGAGATGATCAGAGTCTTTATGAGACTAATTGAATGATGAGTGCCTCCACGAGGTTGATTGAGATGATTTGATTGAGATAGATGAATCTTATGAGCATTAAATCTTAGGAGGAGTATCGAGCACCAAAATGGGTAAGAGTAAAACCAACTCACACTTATTAACTACGTTACCAAGTGTAGGTGAGGATTAGAACCATTACATTACATTGAAGTTCCTTCTTGATAGAGTCCCTGAAATAATAGAGTACTTGTTGATAGCTGGATCCCTAGTGAATTCAATTCATTCTCTACCTGGCAAGTACAGAACAGTCATGGCAACACCGGCGGGATGTTGTACAATCACTAGCTCATAAGTGATTGTTCTCGAATAAGAGAAATTCCCAGAAAGTTCTCACGTTCAGTATTCTGAGTCGAGTTGAGTTGAGTTTTATGAGTTGAGTTGAGTTGAGTTTTATGAGTTGAGTTGAGTTTTATGAGTTGAATTGAGTTGATTGATGAGGTTTGATTGGTAGATGGATCACTTTTCTACTCTTTATTCGTGCTTTAGATAGACATTTGACATTCTGATTAAGTATATTTTGAATTGATATTATTTCCATATTATTCTACTTGTTTCTATTTCATTCAACTATTTTACATATAGTACATTCCACATACTGACGCTACTTAGCACTTCATCATTTCATAATGCAAATACAAGGATTAAAGATCATCAACAGGCTCAACGTTGAAGATCTGAGCAGTTCAGCTAATTTGGTTAGCCTCCCTTACTTAAGAGGATCAGACATTTACTTTCATCTTACTTATAGAGTTAGATTTGATTAGCTTTACTTTATTTTTAGGTAGCCATAGGTCTGTCATTAGCACCATTTGATAGTGATAAAGGCTTCATAGACTAGAGTCGAATGTTGATGCTGAGACTTGTTGAGCTAGTTTCTTTCTACTAGCCCTTTTATTTAATTGATATACTTATGAGACTAGATGAGATGTGCCCACTATTATCATTAGTCTTCCGCTGATTGTCTTGAGTTTATCGATTGAATGAATGTGATTAGTCCAACTTGTTTGCTTGGGGACTAGCGATAGTCTCTGAGTGCCGATCACGTCTAGGGTACCCTTTCGGGACGTAACAAACTTGGTATCAGAGTACAGGGTTCAAAAGTCATAGGGATTCTATGAACCCGTGTATAGTAGATTCCTAGTTATTGGTGTGAAGAGTTTCACATCCTACAATAGGGAAACTATAGGACATTAGGAATTATTTCACTTCTTTCACGTCTAAATCGTGCGATAAAGTTATGCTCTATGAAAAGTTCTTTTCTAATTCATGCTCTATGCATTGCAGAGTTGTGATCATGCCTCCCAAAAGAGTCGTCAAAGGTATATGATGTTACGCCAGAAAAATATTAACCCACCCAAGCCTCAAGGACATGAGGAACCCGTGGATCCAGCGGTCCCTGTTGAGCAGCCCCTGCAGGATGAGGTCTCCAATGCTGAACTTTGCCAGGCTATTCAAACTCTAGTCCAGACTGTCACAGCACCTGCTGCGAGACAAGGAGCAGGCAGACAGGATATACAGGACATATCTAGAGTTTGGGAATTCTTAAGGATGAATCCGCCTGAGTTCACAGGGTCTGCATTCACTGAGGATCCTGATAACTATGTGGAGGAGCTTTAGAAAGTATTCCAAGTGATGCATATGACTGATGCTGATAAAGTTGAACTAGATGCTTACCAGCTCAAGGGTGTAGCCAGACTATAGTTCAACCAATGGAAAAAGCATAGAGGAGAGGATGACCCATTGCTGACTTGGGCAGTGTTCTAGGAACCTTCTTTGGGCGCTTCTTTCCAAGAGAACGAAGGGAGGCCAATGTAAGAGAGTTCTTGAATCTGAAACAATGCTCTATGACTATGCAAAAGTATGGGCTGAAGTTCACTCAACTATCTCTATATGCTCCGGATATGGTTGCTGACATAAAGGAGAGAATGGAGATGTATGTCGATGGGCTGAATAGAGACTCAAAGAGAGATGGGAGGGGAACGATGCTTATGAGTGATATGGACATCAGGAGATTGATGACATTTATGTAACTAGCTAATGAGGAGAGACAACATGACAAGGAGGAATTCAAAAGTGAGAAGGCTAAAATTTCCAACCATGAGGTTGAAAAAAGGGGGAATGGTAACAGGTTTCAGATGGGGCCAACACCATCATCTCCTAGTGCACCTGTGCCCAGAATCAAGAATGATCAAAGATCTTAGAAAGTTGGAGCCCATAGATCTCAATCATAAGCTAGTGTGGCTCAAGGTTCACAGGGTAAACCAGCATGTGGTAAGTGTAGCAACTTGCACTTGGGTAACTGTTGTAAAGGAAGTGATGTATGCTACAAGTGTGGCCAAGTAGGTCACTACCAGAGAGAGTGTCCAAAGTGGGATGACCGGGCTCAATCTTCTACACCAGCCCCGCCAGCTAGAGAAACCTAGAGGTACTACATTAGGCGTAATCAGAGCTATAAACCATTTGTATGCCACAAATAGTCATCAAGATCAGGATAACTCCTTAGATGTTGTGACAGGTATAATTCGAGTCTTTACTCTTGATTGTTATGTTTTGATTGATCCTAGTGCCACATTATATTTGTAACCCCTTATGTGGCCATTAGATTTGATAGAACCCCTGAGAGTCTCCTTAAACCCTTTGATGTTTCTATTCCAGTGGGTGAGTCTATTCGAGCTGAGAGAGTCTATAGAGCTTGTGTAGTGTCCATCCATCATAGGGATACTATTATTGATCTGGTTGAGTTAGAGATGACTAATTTTGATGTGATCCTTTGCATTGATTGGATTCATGCCTGTTATACCTCCATTAATTGTAGAGCCCAAAAAATTAAGTTTCAATTCCCAAATAAATCGGTTCTAGAGTGGAAGGGTGATTTTGTTGCACCTAAGGAAAAGTTTATCTCATATCTTAGGGCCAAAAAGCTAATTTCCAAAGGTTGTATCTATTACCTTGTTCGAGTTAAATCTGATGATATTATCTCTGTAACACCCTAAAAATTATCTAAATACCCCTAGAAGAGAGATATGTGCACAACACATTTTTCCATACTCCAATGGCAAATTCAAGGCCGAATTTGTAAGTAGCACGAAAAATTGAGTGAAAAAATGGCCTCATTCAGACTTTAGAGCAATCAGATCAAAAAATAATTTTTTAATCTGAAAACTAAAATAGTGTGAGTACGCCTTAGGGTCGCAACGTGCCCCAGTTGCGGACCCAGACTTAATTTTTAAAAAAATTTTCAATGGGAATTGGAAAACTCGTTTGAAAAATTTTTGAAAGAAAAAGCACAGGTACGTGACAGTTCTTGTTCCCTCGACCTGTTCTATCGAAGTTCAAAAATTTAAATCTTTTGATGGGCATTCCAGACATTTCCCACCCCCTTCTAATCTTAATCCATGACTAATTTAAGTCATTTTTGGCCTAAGAAGGGTTTCAAAAACCTATTCTGAAGTCCTATTACGCGTAAACCAAGAGGGGACTTTGAGTGAAGAAGAGAAGCTAGAGTTTCCAAGTATGCTACTGTGATCCTTCGAGTTGCGATTGTTCTTCGATTTTTAAGTATGTAAGGCTACCTCAAATTCTATTTCTTGCTTAATTTATATTCCTTATCAAGAATTCAAGTCAGTTTCATTTCTATGATTTTATTGAGAAAATATAGAACCTTCTCTTGTTATTTAATCATTATTATGCTAAGAACTTCATTATTAGGTACACCTCCATATATTCTTGAAGTATTATTATAATTAGAACAATCCCATGTGAGTTCTGAGAACCATTTCATTATCATATTTTAGTAGCATTGAAAAGTTATCCAGTCCAAAGTATGATTTAGTTTCAAGAAGTACCTCAGCTTGAGTTATACCAGTAAACTATTTATTATATTATCTTTTGAGCATGACATATCAGTTTTGAAAAGGCAGTCCAGTCAGTTAAAGTATTTTGCAATACTATTCATCATGTATAAATTTTAGAGTTTGAGGAAACTTGATAGCTGCAAATGCATTATTTTATCAGTAAAGAACATGACTATTTTCTTCTTTTTTTTTTTAAAGAAAGCTTTAACAGTTATGAGAAAGTATTATCGGTTTTGAGAAAGAAGAAAAGAAGAAAATCAATTTATAGAAAATATGTTGAGCCAAGGCTCCAAATAGCAGATTTTTAGTTTTTCCCTAAAGTGGGACATTTTTACAGTTGATGAGCACTGTGCATGTTTTGAGAGTAGTACTGAGCGCCGGTGTGGGCACGAGTTCAGATAACTCCAACCCCATAAACTATGTAGCCAACATAGGATAGGATTGTACCAGATGTATAACTCCTCATACGCCACTGAGATGATCCAGTTTATATGGATCCCCAGCACTTCATCCCCTACCCCAGCAACGTATGGAATGGCCTTGGCAACATAGGCCAGTACGTTTTATCATCATGAAACTCATAGTGATGGTTGTCGGTTAGAGAAACTCCTCAAGTTACAACACACATGTTTTTCAGACACAGACAGAGTCACCTCCATTTATGCATTAAATCAGATATTTTAATATGATACATTACTCATGTTATTGACTTATTTTTAGCATTAAGCCCATGGTTTTTGAACATTGGATCCTGAGTGTTTCCTGTTTTTGTCATTTTACATACCGTACATTTCATGTACTGACGCCTTGGTGCTGTATCATTTTATGATGCAAATTCAGGTATTTACACGATAGCAGGCATTCATAAAGACAATATTCTACAGGTAGTTGGTGAGACCTCTTTGCTTCCAGAGGACCCTAGTTAGTTTAGTTTATGTATTTTCATTTTACAGTCAGGTAGTCGTGGGTTTTATTGCGGCACCTATCTTTGTTATGGTAGAGGCTTCATGGACAGAGTTGTAAGGCAGTCTAGTCTTTTCATTCAGACATTTTAAGCATTATTACTAATGTATTAAGAGGTATTTTCAGACTTTCTATAAAGCAAGATTGAGATCATTTGAGTTTTATCAAATATTTTAAAACGTTCATCTTGTAAAGCTTCTGCATGCATGCAAAGTTTTCAATTGAGTAAGTCAGCCAGGACAAGGGTTCTTTTGGGGAGCAGCGATAGTTCTCGTATGTCAGTCACGTCTAGGGTGTAGACTTGAGTCGTGACAAATTTGGTATCAAAGCACATAGTTCAAGTGTCCTAGGGTGTCTATGAAGCCGTGTCTGTAGGATCTTATTTATGGTTGTGAGGGCTCAACTTCTATAAATGATGGACTATTGACATCTACAAAAAGTTTTCCCTTTGTGCAACCGAGTTACTTCTTAAGAAATTTATCAAGTTCGTGCATTTATTAAGATTTATTCGACTACCTCTCATACTCATGGTTGTTGGAATAGAAAGTCCCAAATCCTTATTAATGAGTTACCTTCGGATAAAACATTCATAAAGTAAAGAGACTACACTAGGCTTAAGAGAAGCCATCTAGCGTGCTTAAGTTTATCGATCTAAAATAATGCACTCTTATTCACATGAATTGTGCATTTAAGCGAGAGCAAGATATGATGTATTTTCAGACTTTGTTCCCTAAATCGTTATCCAGATGTTATTCTTGATAGGGTTCTTGATAGGGAAGTTAAGTTATGCCTCTAGTACTTAGTAGTATCCCCTCCCCTTGAGCAAAAGTGATTGAAGGTCTTTGTAAACCATATGTGGTAGAATGATCCTAGCACTAGAAAGATGCAGAAATCACGAAGAGTGAGAATAACTGCTTGAAGTTAGTAGCTAAGAGTCATATTGTGATAAGTTGAGTTCCTTCTAACTTCTGGTTAAAGAATAATAATAAGTATCGTCTAGATTCCATGATAAGGTAGAAGAAGAGTTGTTAGTTAGTATGAGATGGTGCACACTCAAATGAGAAAGGAGTTGATGTCAACATAGCATTGTGTTAGTAATGATAAGTATAAGTGTTGAATGAAAGAACATAGAGCACAAGGTGGTAGATCTAAACTAGATTCATGATTTTGAAAGAAGAATCATATGAGATTTATAGAGTTATGAGTTTAGCTAGGAAAGGAGGTATAATGGATAAGTAAATATTATTTAACTTATGAAAGGGAGTGTGATGAACATGAGCTAAAGATTAATTTCTTATCATGAGATTTAGTGGTTTAACGTTTCTTAACTTTATCTAATAGGTTAGAGTTAGATAGCATATGAGGAGTGTGGATGTAGATGTTTAGTACTAAACCTGAAGCTTGAACTTTAAGTGAGCCTCATGGAAAAAAAAGGATAACAGGATGAGAGTGATACTATTAGTTGGAGATTTGACCTAGTAGGCTTGACATATCATAAGCAAGAAATTAAGTTGTTAACTTGAAAGAAGTATGATGTTACGAATACAGTGTACGTGATCCTTAGATGAAAAGTTACTAGATAAGAAGAGGGCCTAAGATGTACATCCAAGATAGTCTATAAATGTGAGATGTGTTGATTAAGTATTTGCTATGAGATTTTAGTGGGCCTAGGTTTCTAAAATTTTACCTAGTAGTTTAAATTTTGAGGAGTAATGTGAAAAGGGAGATAACGTTTTAACAATGATAGTCTTAATTGGAGAATTGCTCTAAGAGGCTCCCCATATTGTATGTTCGAGATTAAGATGTTGACTTAGAATGTTATGAATGAGTGTGGTATAGGTGCCCCTTTGGTAGACATAGTGGATTGAGGATAACTCGTTAGATAACAAGAGGCTTAAGATGTGTAGTCATGATAGTGTAAATTGTATGAAGCTCTAAGTTGTAACTTCCACAAGAATCTAGACAATATATTTGAGTTGTCAATGTGGAGTAGGCTAATGTAGACATTCTCTACTACCCTTAAGAGTTTGGTCAAGGGGGATAGCCATAGATAATGAGGAATCTCCCATTGTAGTCCAAGTTTTCTTCAGTCAAATGTATGTGAACATAGAAGATGAGTGTTAGCAGACTAAAAAGAAAGATGTAAGATCATAAAAGTCATAGAGAATGACTATTATGCCAATAAGAGTAGCAAGTAATGGAAGATGCCTAGAAAGACAGAAGAAAGTTAAAAGTTGGTATCTCAGAAGAAAGTTTTAGCAGTAGTTTCATATCTTTGAGTGTTAAATAACAGAATGATATAAACATTTTGTGTATAGTGGTGCTCCAATTGTGTGGAGGGTTGTACTTATAGCTTAGTGAAGATAACTGTTAGAACCCGTATTTCATACATTGGAGCAATTAGGAAAATTTGGGATCAAAAAGTGGAATTGAATGGAAGTGACATTTTTTAGTCGTTACCGGAGCCAAAGTTTGACTTTGGTCAATATTTGGGGTTCGGAAGCTTGAATTGGAATTCTGAAAATTTCAGTAGTTTCGTATGGTCAAACAACGCTAGGAATGGTTTCACTGCTATTTTTAGAGCTTCTGAAAATATTTTGAGTTTTTGAGTCCGAAACTAGTTTAATGGGTTTTCTCAGGTTTTGGGTCAAGGAGGCCTCAAATGCAAATTTTGATATTTCCATTGGATCCGAAACGTCGATTTTGGTCTAGGAGGACCTTTTGTTCAGTTCCGAGGCTTCCGGGTGATTTGATCCTCCGGTAGTGTTCGAGATTGAAAGTGGGATCCATTTGGGCATAAAACGATCTCCGTTGGAAGTTTTGACTGTGCCAGTGAGTCCGGAATGCTGTTTCTGATAACATTTCACGTATGGAGTGTATTCTTATGACTTTGGATAAGGCCGGATCATCAAAATTAAGTTTGAGCAGTGGGTGAATAGTAAAAGGTGGGGCCACGTGGCCCAACCAGAAGCTGCCATGTGGTATGATACTATTCACAGTTGTCTTAAAGCTGCAGAACCGTTCAGAGAACATGTTAATTTTTCCTCAGCTTCACAACCCTATATCTCTCTCAATTTTGGTCCGATATGGGTGATTCAAAAGGCTAAGTTGTACAAATTTTCGAGGAGAACTATGTGGGAGCTTCAGAAATTGATTTTGGTGCTTCATTTGAGGTAAAAATCGCTGTTTTCTACTGCATTTTTAATATGTTCCGAAAACTTTAACTTGCGATTACTTCCTCATATGAGCTCCGTTTTCGAAACGATTTTCTGATATATTGGCATAATGCATGATGCCCTTTTGTATGATCACAAAACTCATAGTGATGGCCTTGGAAACATAGGCCAGTACGTTGTATGATCACAAAACTCATAGTGATGGTTGTCGGTTAGAGAAACTCCTCAAGTTACAACACACATGATTTTCAGACACAGACAGAGTCGCATCCATGCATGCATTGAATCAGATATTTTGCTATGATGCATTACTCATGTTATTGACTTATTTTTAGCATTAAGCCCATGGTTTTTGAGCATTGAATCCTGAGTTTTTTCTGTTTTGGCCACTTTACATACCATACATTCGATGTACTGACACCTTGGCACTGCATCATTTTATGATGCAGATTCAGGTATCCACATGATAGCAGGAATTCAGAAAGACAGTATTCTAGAAGCAGTTGGTGAGACCTCTTTGCTTCTAGAGGACTCTAGTTAGTTTAGTTTATGTATTTTCATTTTACAGTTAGGTAGTCGTGCGTCTTGTTGCGACAACTATCTTTAGTATGGTAGAGCGGACAACTCGAGTGAGAAGGTTATGTTGTCACACGAAAATAGATTCGGACACCCCACACATATGCCAACTCTTTGGACTTTTGAAAAAATTTTGTGGGTGCGCAAAGCACACCTCACGTGTACGTGTGTTAGTGTCAGTTTTTCAGAATTGAAAGAAGTATGTACGGAGTGACAATTAAAATAAAACAATAACATTTAGCATATGATTTAAAACAATAAGTAAATAAAAGCAGTAATAGGCAAACAACAAAAAATAATTTGATGGTACGACATAAGGAACTGGAAGTTTAGAGCAAAAATATAAAGCAGGAAAAAGGAAAGAAAATAGTAGCGTTAGCAGCAAAGAGAAAAACAGTATTAGGTAAAGAAGACAGTTAAAGATAAAATAAGGGAAGCACATAAAGAGACTAGGAAGGAAAAACACGGAAATAAAATAACAAAAAGAGGAAACAAAAGGGATTAACATGCATAAAAAGGAAGGCCCACATAAATCACGAAACATGTAATGGTTAGAACCTAGAATCCCCAGCAGAGTCGCCAAATTGTTATACCCCATTTTAACTCGAGGTCAAACGATGTACAACATATTGGTAATTACTGGATTAATCAACTTAAAGAGTCGCCACTTAATGATTTGAAAAGCATTAGGATACCATTTTAACTTAAAAATTAATTTAAAGGTTTAATTCATCAGAGAACAGATAAGGGTTCTAGTTACTTCAAAGGGAAGGTGTTAAGCACCCTTCGAGGTTTGCAAATACAGCTACAAAATAAAATAAAGCAATAATACATACAACGACCTAACATTTGCCTAATACCAACAATATACATAGTAATAAATAAATAGGAGAATAAAAATGTGTTTGAGCATAATTTAAAAATTGCTTTCACAGAATGCGTTAGGGCACCGCTGCAAATATTCAAAAATGTGTTCTCTTAGTGCCATAACAAATCTTCATGTGCCTAATATATATGCGATTAAAATAAAAGACAGATACTTATTATCAAAATATCATTACTGGACTAAACAAATGGTAGACTTCTGAAATGCATAGCTAGAAATGTAGGTAACACCTTTCTCTAATTGTGTACACTGTTTCAAGGGTAACATTTCCTGAAGCATGGCACCATTATAGCCAAAACATTGTGTCATCACATATATACTTGACAAAAATAATAAACAGGAAAGTCAAACAATGCTTTCTTGTGAATTGTGAATGGAGTGTCATTATAGAATCAAGTTTTCATGCAACTTGTATGCTTCTTACATGTTTAAATTGATAAAGGAAGTAGCAAAATGACATGAAGACTTGCACCTCCTTGGGACATGGAGGAACAATAGAGCCAAATAACAACCTATACTGGTCTTTTGCCAGGATCAAAACTTGGATATGTTGGGCTTAAATGCCTTCATTTATAGCAAAGAAGTGTTGACATGATGTGCCTCAACTCTCCTTTTGGTAAAAACTATCCGGACTTTGAATTTAAAGGTTTGTTTTATTCCATGCGTCTACAGAGACAATAAGGAAAAAAGTACGTTGCAGGGAAAGTTCATATGTATGTCATTACATTTGACAATTTCGATAATCCTGTGTTGGGAGTGTAGTGACCAATATTGAATATGTTACAACTGAGAAAAGTGGAGGCATTGCATCAGAGTAATCTTCTATACGCAGACACTTGTGTGAAGTAGTTAAAAATAAAATATAATTAGGAGTTAGCTCTGTTTCAAACCTCCCATCAATCAAATCTACAACCTCCTTAAGCATGGATAGTGGAATAACCATATTATCCTAGTCAATGAAATCTTTGTTTGAGATGCATATTCTAGAACTTCATGTACTTGTGCAGGTGTCCAAATACTATAATGTAATTTTGGGTGTCATAAATCAGACAATTTGCATGATTAATTGCGAATTTGGTCTTTGAGGGAAAGGAATGGGCTTCAATCCCAACCTAGTCGCAATCGTCTCTATTCTGAATCGATTTCTCTCTAATTCCGGCCAATTTCATATCAAAAATACTAAATCATTGTCTTTCTCTCATCTTATAATTAATCTTCTTAACTATCCAAAGTAAGTGCATAATACCAACTTAATGAAAGACACACTGTTAGAAACTTGTTAGGTTATATTAGGGAGGAGGATTAGCATTGAGTGATTTCAGAAACCAGAAGATTACCTAGATTTTTCAGCAATATTACTTATATCTTTTTACTTTCTCTATTACTTTTGGTACAAAAATCAGAACACTAACAAGAACGAATATCCAATCATTGTGTACCTAAATCCAAAAAAGTAAGAACTTGAAAACTACCGCACATTTTGTCTGCTAGCTGCTTATTTTGACATCATTTTCCTCCCTTGTTTCAATTATCCAAAATCACGGCATATTCTGATTCTTTAAAAGTTTATAGATATGCAAAACAAAAGTATTGAGTTTCAGAAAAACATAGTTTACTTGGACTAACATTTAATTTCAACATTTAAGAGTTCAGTTCTTCAGTGAAAGGATATCAGAAGTGCTATCTATCATTAAGTCTATATTTTCCTAGGTATAAATAGTTTATGACTGTGTGGCTCTAGAAACATGTTGCTCTGACCATATTCCAGAGCAAGTTAAGAATAATATATTCCAGTAGAATAAGTAATTGCTCGTATTCTTCAAAAATGTGTGTGTTGGATCCTCCAAAAGTAGTGCATTTTTGGAGGATCTGACACGGCAATTTTTTGGGAGTCCAAACAACATAGAATTCAACTATCAGGTCAAAATAAACATATCAAATGTTCAAACAATATGTACAAGGTAAAGACTCAGATCAAAAAACATATAGAAGAATTGAATCCAAAAGTATGTGGGACAATCCTCAACCTCCATTTGCAGTTTATTTTGCTCCAAATACTGATCCACAGATTTTAGAGCATTGCTGACACCTCCAGCAGCAGATATGTGCTTGTTTTTTAACATTACCATATCAAATAAGCCCATTCTGTGATTCTTACCCCCACCGATCAATATCTACAATTAAAGCCAGGTAAAAGTTAACCCAGATAAAGAACACATGTTAGCCTCAGACAAGTGGATGATTTTGATGAGTAGATCTTTATTGCACATTTATCCACCAAACGCAATCCTGGAGCTGTCTTTCTAGTCTCCAAGATGTAAGCAGGGTGTGCAGCATCTGTCATTGCCTGCAAACACAAAAAAATTAAGTTCTTCTAATCAGTACTACAGAGGAAAGAAATTAAGCTACATGAGATCTTGGAATAGCATGCTTTAGTTGAACCTCACATTAGTTGACATCTTGTGTGTACTTATGTGTTTGCAACTATTGTCTATTAAAATAAATAAAGTCTACGTATTTATCACTCCACTTGTACTATAATAATGAGATAAATTATTCCATATCTTTTTTTTTATCCCTTTCGAAGAGCTCCCACGCTCCGTAGTAAATGGAAGTCACAAAAGTGAAGCCTTATAACGAACACATAAAATTTGTTTCCAAGACTTGAAATCTTGACTTTATGGTGAAATGGAGAAAGATTACCATAGCCCAAGACTGATTCTCACAGAAAAATGAAAACAATGAATTTAGCAAGTTGCTTCGCTATGATGGTAGCCTATATATCATAGAGGAATGTCTAAATATGGATTGACACATGTTCTGCACCAAAACACAGTAATTTGAGATATGGAACAATTGATCAGTCTCAGACTTACATTGGAATACTAATACCAACTCATCAATGACAATGTATTTTCGTATCTGTATTAATGATGAGCAACTTACACAAGGACAAACACATCTTAGTGTAGCTATTCCACTCATTCTTTGAATAAAATTCAGAACAACTTTCCTACAAAAGTCAGGCGAAGTTGATTAACATGTCAAAAACTCACTAGTGACTAAGCATTTCTCACATTTAGCTTACCTTTTATGAACTTTATCACCACCCTTAATAAACCACTCCACCTGATAACGAGAACATCACGAGATTAAAAAATTATCTTTTATAAACAAATTCTTCCAAGTAAAAATACCAATTACAAGAACAACCTAATCGAGAAAATAATACCTTTAATGAAGGATCAACTTGCGCGAATATCATCTCCACAAGTGTAATTCCTACTACAATCCCATCTTCCTTAGTTAGAAAATAAGCTTCAGATTCCAAGTCATCAGGAATTATCGCCTTACAAGACACATCTCCTGCATTTTGCACAAGGACTTCCGAACACGTCCCCAAAATTAGCCGCAATAGAAACTTAAAGTTCACAATGGAATCTATAACCAAAATTCTTAAGCAACTCTCAATTAAATAAAAAGTTCGCAATTAGCTTATCATTTCCTCAAAAATAAAAACTAAGCATAAACCATTTGGTAACACAAGATTAGAAAAAAGATATGGGCCAAAACCAAACCTAAATCCCCAGCATCTTCAGTTGAATAACACCCTTTAAATCATAAGTGGGGTGTGCTGGATGCTTCACTACTAATGACTCCACTGTTCTTCCTGCATTCTTGGTGACTGTTGCACACATTTTCACAACCAACCTAGAATTTTCAAACAAAAGTTTTCAATCAAACCTCATAAAAGAACAATCTTTATTAATATTTAACAAAAATCAAAAACATAATTTTCAAGAATCTTTTTTCTCATCCTTCTTCTGGGTGAAATAGAGTAGTTTTCCATACAGAATTTGATCAGAACTCATAAAAAAAAAATCTTTATCAATATATAACAAAAAACAAGAATTTTTAAGAATCTTTGTTCCCCTTCTTTTGGGTTGAATTGAGTGGTTTAAAAGAAACCTTGGAGTTGTAATTGCATAAGGGTGCATAATTGCAGTGAAGGGAAGAACTCTAAACATTGGAATTTGAAACGAAATTTTTGGCAAATTAATATTTGCCTGAAAGATTTCTGTGTTGTGTTCTTGCTAGAGCAGAACCTTTGCTTTTTCCTTTTTCTTTTTTTGAGCAAATTGATCCTCCAACTATAAAAATTTGTTGTTTTTGATCCATATGGAATTTTGATCAAACACAAATGGTTTCTCTAGTATTGACAAAAATAATTCTAAAATTATTTAGCCAATTAACACACTTGTTAATTATTCAAAAGTTAATTGTGATAAGTCATTATCTGAAGGACAATAATATAAGAAATTATCAATAATTGAGAGTCTTTGAGTAAAACTTTTATTTAATGTACATGCTGAACTGATTATATATTAGATTTCATACTATGAATGCGTGCTAAATAGACGATATGTTACATATGGTTACATTTATGTACCATCCCAACAATACTAAGATTCGAAACCTGGTGAATAATTATGTGCTACCCCGATTTTTCATCGATACTCCAAGACCAATCACAAAAACTGTCCAAATATGACTTGAAGTAACTATCGATAAGGATAAAATGGTAATTCTCAAAAATTTTAAAAATGACTTTCGGGTCATTACAAAACAATATTAACTATTTCAAATATCTAAATATTAATAAAAATAAATAAATAAAGTCTACGTATTTATCACTCCACTTGTACTATAATAATGAGATAAATTATTCCATATCTTTTTTTTTATCCCTTTCGAAGAGCTCCCACGCTCCGTAGTAAATGGAAGTCACAAAAGTGAGGGATGCTTTAAGTCCATCTCATCAATTATTCCATATCAGTACAACAGATAAATAATTGCGACAATTATTTGGTGGCAAGAATATATTTATAACCAATATTCTATATATAAATGCTACTAAAAACTAGCGACTTTTGGTAGGTTAATGTCTCTTTTGTTGTGGTTAATGAGCGAAAGCACGCCCATCTCTAATAGGGGCATTAAGTTCCAAAGTTGATCCCCAACTTCAATTAATCCTGTAAATATACAGAAAGGAAATGTTTAAGCAACACACTGTGTCACAGTGTTTTATAGATGAATAGAGCAAGAATGAAGATGAAGTTTGTGTAAAGCATTAACAAACCTCATCTTCATCGTCATCGTCATCATCTTCTTTGTTCTTCTTGAGACGGGTTGTGCCCCCCTCCTTGCTGATAGGTAAATTCATTGCACCAAATGGCGTGTCCACGTTAATATGACCTTTAATGGTGTAGCCAGTACCTCTCCCTCTAAGCATGTCCCAAAGAGCAGAACCAAAGTCCTTGGGCCTAAAAGTAATAGGAAGATCCATGTAGCTCACTCCATTTTTCGCAATGTTGGAAGATTTTTGTAGATCAGCACCACCAACGTTGACATCGGATAGCCAAACATCATAATCAAGTCCATTAAGCGCCAGATCAAAGTCATTCTTGTTTTCTAATCTCAATTTAAGAACTGCAACTGTTTCTTCAGAAGAGAATTTCTGAAAATGTATCTTGTCAAGATCAATATCGGGCTTGTGAGGTACAGGAATCTCGCCTTCTTTCTCGAGAGGCAGAGTCAGCCTACCAAAAACAGGTACATCAACTATAAGATCTACCTTAATCCTATAGGGAATGATGGCTCCAGGCTTTATATCACGGTACGTGTCTTTTATGTCATCATAAACCAAATTATCGGGTATTTGGACAGTTTCTGAACCATGCGCATGGATTGTTCCAGCGTCAGGGATCAATCCAGATATCAGTTTCCTTCCATCACTCTCGATCAAGTAATTTATGTCGATGAGAGGGATTGGAATGGGGTTTGGATTCTTCACTACCACATCTGCTACTATTTCAGCTCTTTTAAGATTGATACGAGGGAAGTGAACTGCAGTGACATCTGCAGTTGGTTTCCCAAATCCAACTTTTTCCTCGATTTTCTCACCAACATCTTCCATCAACTCCTTAATTTTATCAACAAATCCACGTCTTTCCCCATCTTCTTCATCCTCCTTGTCTTTATCTTCTTCATCCTCCGTCTCATTGTTCCGGAAAATTCTTTCCGATGACATAGCTTGGCGATGACATAGCTTGGAAATGGGAGCACTGTGATGGGAAAATGAAAAGCCATAAATTATCACAAGGGAGTACGAGGATGTTGGATTTGCCAACACATGTCCTCTCCCATTCTTTTTCAGTTACATTTATGTGGTCTTATCATAATTTATAGTACACCATACAATTTATTACCTACGAATGACATGAATTTTCATATGTTTGTTACACACATCTCAATTACCAAATGGTGTATAACTAATGTGAATTGTAGTTATACATATGCTTCAAACAATATATTTGTTGCGTTGATGCAGGACATAGGAAAAATAAGCAGGCTTATTATGTCAGTCGCTGTCCATGGGTAAGAGAAAAAGAAGAAAATTGGCTCATATAGTTGGTTTACATTATTACTTATCAAAATTTAAAGTAATTCACATTAGTATAGAATTCAAACTTTCCAAGACATTTCACTTTGAAAAGTAAGAGAAGTATAAATTTACTATATGACAGGAACGACAAAGGAATGAATGAAGCACAATAAAATACAGTCATGGTTTTCCTATTCTATACTTCAATGTCCATCTTCCATTTCCACATTGAAATGATCTTTGATAATGCCACGGAGATACTCTAACTGCTCAAACCCTCCTTTCAGCTCTTCCCACTGCAAAGTTACAACCAACAAGGACCATTTAGCCAAATTGCGATTTGTCTTTTTTACATTTACATTCAAAAAGAAATGCAATTTGTGTTCATGAACTATGTTCACAAATTGTTAAAATGTGTGGAAGAAGGTAAATACGACATCAGACCGACGTCAAATAATTGAAACTGCTCTGAAAAGTTTTCCTCATAAGATTGAAATGACTTTCTATCATAATAACACCAACGGAAACTACGCATAAATCAAAACAGCCTTGCAAGACGAGAATGCTTTTAGTAACTTATTTCCTTTATTCCTCTCCCTGCAAAAAGATAGCTGCATTTTTTCCCTTTAAGTTTGCCATAACACCGCAAACTTTTGGGGAGTAACTTGTGATGGGCTCACATGGTCTGATACACAGCAAATGGATGTTCTTGTAATGTTTCATAGGAAGCCAATAGTTACTCACCCTTCAAAATAGAGAAAACGTCTAAACATACACATCAGCAAACTAGGGTCACACCAATGGACTCCTAAGGCTGTTTGTCTGATACATAAAGGGAATCAGGGGATAAACCGGTGCCAAGGAGAAGCATGCGTCAAAGGACTGCGCCTAAGAAATTAACTGATTTTTTTGTGACTCGGGCAAATCACGTGAAGGGCAATGCGGGTGCTGTGAGCAAGTATAAGTAGCTAAAATGAGGATGAGCGCAGGATACCCCTGTGTTTTTCTAATCCTCATCCCCTTCTTTATTTTTATTCATGCTTCTGTATTTCCTTCAAATTTCAGTTTTATTGTAATCAAATTGGCAGTTCCAGAGTGAATGAACCTAATGTTGGATGGAAATCCTTAACCGTTTCCCATGTTGCACTAGTTTTCTCCCTCTTTTGAGGGCAGGAGTAGTTCACAAAAATGTCGCTTATTCAGCTTTACTAAGATAAGAATGCTAATACTCTACAATCGGATATAACTGATCAAAAGTGAAAATATGCCAAAACTTACTTCTTGATGAGGGACAGATGTGAGCTTCCAACCAGCAGCAGTGACATATCTCCGCTTAAGCATTGTATGTCCCAAGGGGGATCCTGCAAGGAGGTAGTAATGTCATCACAGATTTCAGAAAATGTTACTTCTTAATATTTTGGAAGACGGATGATAAAGAAAATCATGATACTAATAGCACTGCAGATGATAATGTATTAAGAAGCTATGAACACCTGAGTTCCTTGAGAAATGAGTAGGGCCGTCTATCTCAAGAGCAACTCTTTTGTCAATTACTGCTGCATCCAGAGTATAACCATCCACAACATATTCTCTTACCCAATCTAGCCCAGTGCTTACAAGAAGGCGAGCAATCTCCTTCTGAAATGAGGAAGTGACCTTCTGATTGAACCGTTTTGTCCTTCCAGCACTGGAAATTTTTTCCTCTAGTTCACTTTTCAGGGATAAGTCCAGATGTGAGTACTCTAGCTTGAGACATTGGTTCACAAGATGAACTTGGGAAGCAAACATAATGTCTTCTCTATACTGCTCAGATATCCGTTGCTCCTCAAAAGAACTGAGAGCATTCCACACATTGGCAAAGAAAACTCTATTCATCTGTCCAAGAACAGCATAAGACCATGATATATTACCTAGCTGATCCCTATTAAAACTTAGCAGGGGAAAGTTAATTGCTCCAGAATCAACATCTGCGGTACCATCTGATGTTCTTTCTTTACTATAAGGTAATTTATCATCTTTCAAGCTGCATTTGAACTGGTTACCATCACTAAAAACATTATCAAGTGCATCAAGCATGGGAGCAGCTTGCTCATACAGAGAAGCAAAAGCCCACAGGACTTGAGCAATCTCTTGAGGCTGAAAAGTATGAATTATGTCCGAGGCCCTTCTTGCTAACCTCGAAAATAGTTCTGGAGCAGAGTGCTGCATTGACGCAAAGGCCCCGGCTATATTAGCAACATTTTGTGAATTGAACTCATCAACCTTAGTCGATGCTACTTCTGCCACTCTATCCATTTCAGTCAAATAGAGAAGCTCACCACCAATTTTTGACAGTGCCCATGCAATATTTGAAACACCCTGTGCTGAGCACTCAGGCAAAGCAGTCATAGCAACGCTTACAAGCATACACATCTCTCTTTGGCGAGCAAATGCCAACCTTCTGCTCCTAGTCATTGAAACTTTCTCCATGTTCTTTGCTATCCTATGCAATGATGTGGCTAGATTTAATGGAGAAAGAGGCGAAGGGCTAAGCCCTTTTGCAACAGCTGAGACTGTCTCAGAAGTGACTTCTAACACTTCTTCAGCTGTCATTGCTTCAACAATTGCTTTATTCAAGCTAATTTCTTTCTTACGGTCCGATGGTCCTGCAAATTCAGATAGCCTTTGGACAAAAGTTTCCATAGTTTTCGCTTTCTGTTCCTCAAACTTACCATCAGCAAACATGCTCACTGTCCTTTTGAGGTCATTTCTATTTCCTAGAGGAACTTCAGCATCCAAATCAAAATCCTCATCATCCGAGTTGAATTCCAAATCTCCATCAATTTCTTCATCTGGTTTTTTGTTGTCAACCTTGGATTTGATTTTCTTCTTCTTTTTTTTGGTCTTTTTATTGGCACTAACCATACTCTTAATAACAGAAGTCAATCCTCTAGCTTCAATATTCTTGAGAGCAACTTTCCTAGCATTCATACACCAGTCCATTGTTTCTGTATCCTTGAGCAATCTAGATTTTATTTTCTTTTTCTTCTTCTCAGGAAAAACATCTCTAGATGGTTCCATCTGTCCAAGGAACTTTGCTTCCCAGTCCACGTCGACGGGGTCTTCCCCTACCTGATTTCCACTATCACTAGAACCATCATCATCTTCTTCTTCTTCTACTACTTCATTTTTAACCAAAGCTTTAGTTCCTACGGAATTGTGACTTCTAGAAGGATCTAAGCAAAAATTCTTGTGGAATAGTACATTAAACTTGGAGGATAACTTAATTCTTGGATTACAAGCTAAAAATGCAGTTTTTACAGGATAAAAAAGCAAGTAATTGTGCGTTATGATATGGGACGGAAGTATTTGGAAGCTAGGGGAAGCAATAACAGAAGCTGTTTCCATGATACTTATTATTATGAAAGTTACCACACCATACAAATTTCTTGAGTAAACAATCAAATAAAAGTGCAATTCCACTTGTAAAATCGCAAACAAGTATGAGACTTACTCAACCATAAAAATGGAGTTCAGACTCCAATTATTGGGGTGTAGAGAGAGGAACCTAGAGACTGATTTCATAGGAGAGGTGCTTCAGTCGCCATGGCTGAAGAAGATAATAAGGTGTCATTTTTTCCTTTGAACTTAGCGGGTCGAAATATGGGCCAAATAAGAAATTCACAGGCATTCCATCTCGGGTTATGTTATAAAATAGCCCGGTAAGAGAGGATACTGATATTTTGCTCTTCATAAAAAATATCTTATAAAAATATTTGTATAAAAAATATACTTTAATTTAATTTAAAATAAAAAAATATTTTTGTAAGATTTTTTTTCAAGAACACTCTATGTAATTTTCTGTTCCATCTCTCCGTTCTCTACTCGATGTACTATCTCGGCCTTGGGAATGCAAATGATTGAAACTTGTATTTGTGGACCTATTCACCTATCTAGTGGGTCATTTAGATACTTTATGATGCTAATAAATGCATCTTCAAGATGATCTCATGCATGTCTGCTAGAACTTTCAAAATATTATATTTTGGGCTTAATTAAAAATCATAATTATAATTTATTTAAGAGATAATTTAATAAATGATAACTTAAAAGTAAGTTATTATTAATAATGATAATAGAATCTAATTTTCAAATCATAACATATAAAAGTTTCATAAAATAACTAAATAAGGAAAAAAAATGTGGAGGGCCAAAAATTTAGATTTAGAATTAAAATAAAATCAATCTAGACTTAATAATGAAAACTATAAGGGATCGTTGGTTTGAATATAAGTTATGATAGGATAAATTATGTTAGGATTAGTAATGATGGCATAAGTTATGTTGAGGTTATATTTTATTGAGCATTTGATTAGGGTTTTAAAACAATTTATCCGTGTACCAAATGACTAAAATGAGTCGTTTGATTTGAATATAAGTTATGATGGGATAAATTATGTTGAGGTTTTTTCTTATTGAGTGTTTGGTGTGTTGGATAAATTTTAAGAATATTATGCTTATTTACAAAAATACCCTTCACTTTATTAATTTTTAATGTATTTTGTTTGCTAACTTTAGTTATTCAACATTCGTTTTTAAAATAAATCTGTCATCTTATTTAGCTTAAATATTTTTAGGTGTGCATTTCCATAATAATATCGTATATATTTAAAATAATTTTTTTAAAAAAATTTAATTTACAAATAGAACTTGCATTTTAAAGTTTGTTAAAGTAAAATAAGATTTATGAAAAATTAAAATATAAAAAACATAATAATTAGTGTGTAATTTTTTAATAGAAAAATATGAATTAGTAGTATAAAAAAAGGGAGTGAAGGTTTTGAATATTATTATATATTGTATTAAAAATAATGTAAATATACAAAGTGAGATATAAAAAAGGTGTAAAAGGATATTATTGTCATTGACTCATTTTATCCCCAGATAAGTATACCGCCCATTAGAAGGGATAAAAACTTATCCCGATGGCGGTACTATTTATTAGTCCCGAGATACGTTATCCCACCTTTACCAACCAAACAGTCATTTAAGGCCCACTAAACTTTTATCCTGGGTTATTTCTCGTTATCCTTTACACCAAACGACCCCTAAGTTACCTTGAGACCATATTAATTACAACACAATTTTTTATTTTTTATTTTAGCATCTTCACTGATTACACATTTTTTATTTTGGTTATAGCATCTTTATTGATTACATTCTTGTTTGTTTCTTTCATAAGGTAATTCTTTCATATTTGATATAATTTTGATGGATAATTATTCCATAATCAGGGCGATGATGTGATTTTATTTTCAGATTTTGAGGGATATAATTTTCATTTTCTTTGAACTTCCTATTTTGTTCAAGACTGAAATAACATGACATCAAATTTTTGTTCTATAACATGGTGGCAAATGAGATTCTTTAGGTTCGTACTAATTTAAGTAATATATATTTGTTGTGAAAAGAAATTTAAAAGATATTGGCTATCAAATTTGATAGGCAACCGTCCTTATTTTTTGTCAATTCTGGTTGGCAACTTTATCAAGTTTGCTTGTCAAACTTTCCCTATATATACCTTTGCGATTGCAGAGCAAAAGATATAGAAAGGAATACATACACAAATATCTTTTTCACTTCCTCTTTTCTGATTAATTTTTCTAGCTTCTATTATTCCTCCATAGAATTTATTCTAGTTAATTCTAGATTTATTTTATAACACGTTATCAGCACGAGATTCTACGAAGAGTACAGGTTAAGTTTCAAGGCTAAGACATGGATAATTCTCAAAACAAGTTGTCTAATTATGAAGATATTTGGTTGATTGATTCTGGTACAACACACACAATATTCAAAAATGAGAAATATTTTTCTAATTTGAGTATGAACCATATAAATGTTACTACAATTTCTAGTAGTACAAATTTGATTGAGAACTTTGAGAAAGCCATTATAATTTTGCCCAAAGGAACAAAACTTACAATAAATAATGTTATGTTTTCTCCTCGATCTCAGAGAAGTTTGTTGAGTTTTAAAGATATTCGTAAAAATGATTTTCACATTAAGACAATTAATAAAATGGGTTTTGAATATCTTATTATAACAAAAAATGTCTCTAGGCAGACATGTGTTATTAAAAAGTTCCCAACATTATCTTTTGGGTTGTATTGGACAAAGATCAGTGCAATTGAATCACATTCTATAGTGAATAAGAAATTTACTGATTCCAATACTTTTACACTTTGGCACAATCATTTGGGATACCCTGGATTCATAATGATGGGACGAATCATAGAAAATTCAACTGATCATCTATTAAAAAATATGAAGATTCTTTTACATGATGAATTTTCTTGTACTGCTTGTTTTCAAGGCAAGTTAATTGTGAGACCTTCACAAACAAAAGTGGGAATTGAGTCCCCTGTGTTCTTCGAACGTATACATGGAGATATTTGTGGACCTATTCACCTATCTAGTGGGTCATTTAGATACTTTATGATGCTAATAAATGCATCTTCAAGATGATCTCATGCATGTCTGCTATCATCTCGCAACTTGACATTTATAAAATTATTGGCACAAATTATACGATTATGGGCACAGTTTCTCGATAACCAGATTAGAACAATTCGCCTTGGCAATGCTGTAAAACATCCCAAGTATTTAATGATTATTGCCTATCAATTGGGATAAGAGTTAAACATCCTGTAGCTCATGTTCACACTCAAAAAGACATTGCTGAGTCATTAATTAAAAGATTGCAGTTGATAGCAAAACCACTGCTTATGAAAACTATGTTACCCGCTTCTGTTTGGGGTCATGCAATTTTGCATGTGGCAGCACTGATTCATCTCAGACCAACACATTATCATAAGTTTTCTCCATTACTGTTGGTTTTGGGTCAAGAACCTAATATATCCCATTTAAGAGTTTTTAGATGCGCTATATATATTGTTATAGCACCACCATACCGCACTAAGATGGGCCCTCAAAGAAGGTTAGGAATATATGTTGAGTTTGAATCACCCTCCATCATTTGGTATCTCGAACCACTGATTGGAGATATGCTTATTCCATGATTTACAGATTGTTGATTTGATGAGACACATTTCTCAAAATTAGGGGGAGAAAACAGTGAAATCAAAAGAGAAATTTTATGCCAAATGCATTTACTGATTTGAAATAAATAACTAAATCACATATCCCTGTAGTGAATGTGCCTATCCGGATTGATGTCCCAAAAAGACCATCTGCTAGTATCACAGCTTCTGAATCCTAAACACGCTTGAAGAGTGGTAGACCATTGGGTTTAAAGGATAAAAATCCTAGAAAGAGAAGCATAAGAAATAATAAAGATAATACTGCAAAAGAACCTGAAGAAGGTCAAGACTTGAGAAATCTTGATTTTTCTGAAGAAATCAGTGATCTTGAGACTCAAGTGAATGAAGAACTTTCTATCAGTTCTATTGGTGATGAGATAAATTTAGATCGATCGAAAGTTATAGTGAATAATATTTTTGCTTATAATGTTGCACTTAATCTCATGCAAGATAATGAGGAACTTGAGCCTAAATCCGTCGAAAAATGTCAGCACAGAGATGATTGGCCTAAATGGAAAGAGACAATTCAATCTAAGTTGAATTTCACTCTCTAAATATGAGGTATTTGGGCCTATAGTCCAAACTCCTGATGGTGTAAAACCAGTTGGCTATAAATAGATTTTTATGTGAAAGCGAAATGAAATTGTAAGATACAAAGCACCCTTATTGCACAAGGCTTCTCTCAAAGACCTGGCAACTATGAAGAAACATATTCACCTATTATGGATGAAATAACTTTTCGATATCTCATAAGTTTGGCTGTACATGAAAATCTTGAAATACATCTAATGGATGTAGTTACAACTTACCTTTATGGTTCACTTGATAGTGAAATTTACATGAAAATTGTAGAATGATTTAAATTGCATGAAGCATGTAATAATTCTCGAGTAATATTCTCAATCAAGTTGCAATGATCATTATATGGTCTGAAACAATCAGGGCGGATGTGGTATAATTGCCTCAGCAAATATTTGATAAATAAAAGATATATAAATGATGTTATTTATCCATGTATTTTCATTAAGAAAACGAGATCAAAGTTTGTAATACTAGCCGTTTATGTTGATAATATAAATCTCATTGGAACACCAGAAGAGGTCCAAAAGGCAATTAAATATTTAAAGAAAGAATTTGAGATGAAAGATCTTGAAGAGACAAAACTTTGTCTAGGTCTGCACTAATTCAACTAGACCTGATATAACATTTTCTGTTAATTTGCTAGCAAGGTACAGTTCTTTCCCAATGTGAAGGTATTAGAATGGTATCAAGCATATTTTGTGATACCTGAAAGGTACAATTGATATGGGTTTGTTTACACTAGCAAAAACTGTGCAAACCTTGTTGGTTATGCAGATGCAGATTATTTATCAGACTCATATAAAGCTCAATCTCAAACAAGCTATCTTTTTACATACAGAGAAACTGTATATCATGGCGATCTACAAAATAGTCTGTTGTTGCTACTTCTTCAAATCATGCTGAAATAATAGCAATTCATGAAGCAAGTAGAGAAGGTGTGTGGTTGAGATCAATGATACATTCCATCCAAGAGAAGTGTGGACTGAAAAATAATGTCAAAATGCCCATGGTCATATATGAGGACAATGCTGTGTATAGCTCAGTTGAAAGGTGACTTCACAAAAGGAGATATAACGAAACACATTTCACCAAAATTATTTTTCACACATGATCTTCAGAAGAAAGATGATATTGATGTACAACAAATTCGTTCAAATGATAATCTTGTAGATTTATTCACTAAGGCATTAACAACGTCAACATTCGAGAGACTGAGATATAAAATTGGGATGCATCATCTCCAAAGTATCAAATGAAGTTTTTATCACGGGAAGAATACGCGCTGTACTCTTTTTTTTTGCCAAAGTTTTATCCCACTGGGTTATCCTAGCAAGGTTTTTAATGAGGCAGCTAATGATGCGTATTAAGATCGCATAGAATCTTCCTTTTACATAAACAATTTCGGGGAAGTGTTGTGAAAAGAAATTATTTTGTCAAATAAGTTAGCTTTAATTTGTCAAAAGATATTGGCTATCAAATTTGATAGGCAACCATCCTTGTTTTTGGTCAATTTGATTGGCAACTTTATTAAGTTTGCTGGCCAATCTTTCCCTATATATACCTTTGCAATTGCAGAATAAAAGATATAGAAAAGAATACATACACGGATATATTTTTCACTTCCTCCCTTCTGTTAATTTTTCTAGCTTCTATTATTCCTCCATAGAATTTATTTTATAATAATTTTTGACTTTTGTGATGTGTTGTTACATAGTATGTGGGCTTGGTTTGTAATTTTATTTTTTGGTTGATTTGTGTTGCTAGGTAAAAATAATATATTATTGGAATTCTTCAAGTTAGTATTAATTTAAGTAATATCTATTTGATTTTTGTGATGTATTGTTACATACTATGGGGACTTGGTTTGTATTTTTTTTGTTGGTTGATTTATGTTTCTACGTAAAAATAATATATTTTTTGGATTCTTCAGGTGGCCTTTTTTAAGCTAGAATTAGTGCAAATATGATATATTTGTGATTTTTTAACAAGCTAAAATGTTCTAGTGTTTATCTGGGTGAATAAAAAATACTTGCAGTGTTAACTATGTAATAATTGATTTATTTTGGTATTCTGAAATGTATTCAAAAAAATAAATTTGTAGTGTTATATGTGTATATAATTGATGTATTTTTGTGTACTGTAAGTTATTTTAAGTGTTTTATATGAGGATTTATTTTTGGATGATTCGTAATTTTTTCATTTAAGATATTTTTTTTAAAATTTTTTTTAAGTGATTTCTGAGTTCTTGCATTTAACTTTATTTCATGGCTATTCAAGCAAGTAGATCTGTTGATTATGATTTGGACGGAGTATTATATGGTTCGAACACTCTCTATAATGGTTGGGATAAACACAACAATTGATAAAATACAAATTCAGTATTTGGTGAGAGAACGAAGCCCACCATTGTCAATACACAATGACATGGGTGTTCTTGTGTATCTAGACCAAAGAAGAGGCAGTGTAGAAATCAATAGAAATTTGATTTTGGAAAGAACTAGGTATCAAGATTTATACTCCATTGATTCAATACGTTTCATTGGCATTACACCTAATGAAGAGTTTCATGATGTGGACGAGGATGATATATGTATAATAAGTGATTCTAGAAGTTTGGAAGTACATTTGAACCAAGTTTACAAGGACAAGAATGTGCTAATTGATGTGATTAAATACCACAGAGTTGTCAACAAATTTCGATTTACAGTGATCAAGTCTAGTGCAACATGGTAAGTTATTTTTTTTTTAATATATATGTCTGATATAATTGTGGATAAATCTTGTAGTACTTTTCTATAAAATATGTATATGATTTTATTTTTTGAATGTAGCTATTATCTTGTGTGTCCTTCGAAAAATTGTTCTTGATTTTTGAATGCATCAAGTCTTAATCAATCTACTATTTTCAAGATTCGAAAATATTGTGATTATCAGACATTCTCCATTAAAGAAAAAATCTATGCTAGACGTCTAGGAATCACTGATGTTGTCACTATAATTATAATGAATAAATTTATAGATGAAAAAAAGATATACACACCAAAAGATATTGTTGAATACATGCGTGCTGAGGTTGCATGGTGTCTGCTTAACTTATATGCAAGCTTGGAGAGCGAAAGATATAAGATGTTGCATGGCAATCCAGCAGAGTCATACAAGTGTGGGGAGTGATATATGCTATAAGTGTGGCCAAGTGGGTCATTATCAAAGTGATTGTCCAAAGTGGGCTGATCGGGGCTATATCTACTACGCCAGCCCCACTTGCTAAAGGAAATCAGAGAGGTACTACCACAGGCGCAATCAGGGCTACAAATTGTTTGTATGTCATGGGTAGTCAACATGATTAGGAGAATTTCTCAGATGTTGTGACGGGTATGATTCAAGTCTTTTTTATTAATTGTTATGTGTTGATGGATCTTAATTTCACATTATCTTTTGTAACTCCTTATTTGGCCAGTAGATTTGATAGAACTCCTGAGAGTCTTCTTGAACCCTTTGATGTTTCTACCCCCGTAGGTGAGTTTATTTGGGCTAAGAGAGTTTATAGAGCTTGTGTAGTGTCCGTCTATCATAGGGATACTATCATTGATCTGATTGAGTTAGATATGACTGATTTTGATTTGATACTTGGCATTGATTGGCTCCACGCCTGTTATGCCTCTGTTGATTGTAGAGCCCGAACCGTCAAGTTTTAATTCTTGAATGAACCCTAGAGTGGAAGGGTGATTCCGTAATACCTAAGGAAAACTTTATCTCATATCTTAGAGCTAGAAAGATGATTGTTAAGGGTTGTATCTACCACTTTGTGATAGTTAAATTTGATGATGTCGAGTCTCCTATGCTTGAGTCAGTCCCGATTATGAATGAGTTTCCTAAAGTTTTTCTCGAGGATGTACCCAAAGTCCCTCCAGATAGGGAGATTGACTTTGCAATTGATGTTCTTCTCGATACCCAACCTATCTCAATTCCACCTTATAAGATGGCCCCTGCTGAGTTGAAAGAATTGAAAGATTTGTTAGAGAAACGCTTCGTAAGGCCGGGTGTTTCTCCTTGGAATGCCTCTAACCTATTCGTACGAAAGAAAGATGGGTCTCTTAAAATGTGCATTAACTATAGGCAACTAAACAAAGTCACCATAAAGAATAAATATCCTCTCCCAAGGATAGATGATTTGTTTGACCAACTTCAGGGTGTCTCTTGTTTCTCAAAGATAGACCTCAGATTTGCCTACCATTAGTTGAAAGTGAGGGAACATGATATTCCATAAGATAGTCTTTAGGACTAGATATGACCATTTTGAGTTCTTGGTCATGTCCTTTGGATTGAGGAACGCACCTGCAGCCTTCATGAATTTGATAAATAGGGTGTTCAGACAATAGCTTGATATGTTTTTTATTATTTTCATCGATGACATTTTGATGTATTCAAGAGATGAAGAGGAGCATGCAAATCACCTCAAAATTATCCTCCAAACACTTAAGGACCATGAGTTGTATGCAAAATAATCAAAATGTAAATTCTGACTTAAGTTAGTGGCTTTCCTAGGCCATATTATCTCTGTTGATGGTATTTGAGTGGATGCTCAGAAGATTGAAGTAGTTAAGAACTGGCCCAGACCGACCTCTCCAACTGAGATAAGAAGTTTCTTGGGGTTGGCAGGCTACTATCGTAGATTTGTTAAGGGATTTTCTTCCCTATTCCATTGACTAAGTTGACTTAGAAGAAGGTCAAGTTCCAATGGCCTGATGAATCTGAGAAGAGTTTTCAAGAGTTGAAGACTAGACTGACTACTGCGCCCATTTTAACCTTGCCCTATGGGATGGAAGATTTCATAATTTATTGTGATGCTTTGAGAGTTGGATTAGGATGTTTACTGATGCCAAAAAGGGAACATGATAACATATACTTCCAAACAACTTAAGATTAATTAGAGGAACTACCCAACCTATGATCTTGAATTGGCAGTGGTGGTGTTTGCACTTAAAATCTGGTGCCACTACTTGTATAATGTGTATGTGGATATATTCACCGACCCTAAGAGCTTGCAGTATGTCTTCAGTTAGAAAGATCGCAACATGCAAAACAGAAGATGGTTGGAGTTACTTAGGGACTACAACATGAGTATTTTCTACCATGCAGGTAAAGCTAACATTGTTGCTGACGCTCTTAGCAGGTTGTTAATGGTTAGTAGAACCCATGTTGAAGAAGGAAAGAAGGAGCTAGTAAAAGAAGTACATTGATTAGCCCATTTGGGAGTTCAACTTAAGGAGAATGATGAGGGAGGAGTTAGTGTTCAGAACAGGTCTGTTTCATCTTTGAGATACTAGAGTAAACTGTACGTTTCAGATATTGATGGTATTAAAGATAGAATCATGGTTGAAGCTCATAACACTAGACATTCCATTCATCCTGGCTCTACCAAGATGTGCCACGACCTGAGAGAAGTCTATTGGTGAAGTGAAATAAAGAGGGATATTGCTGAATTTGTTTCCAAGTGCCCGAGTTGTCAGTAAGTGAAAGTTGAGCATCAAAGGCCTTGTGGATTAGCTCAAAAATTTGTAATTCTGGAATAGAAGGTTAGCAAGTGAAAGTTGAGCATCAAAGGCCTTGTGGATTAGCTCAGAACTTTGAGATTCCTAAATAAAAATGGGAGATGATCAATATGGACTTCATTACTAGTCTACCGAGGTTCGAAAGTAAAACGATTCGATATGGGTGATTGTGGATAGGATGACCAAGTCAACTCACTTCTTAGCTTTTGAGACAACCAACACTATGGAAGAGTACACCAAGTTGTACATTCGAAAGATTATGAGGTTATATGGAGTTTCCTTGTCCATTATCTCGGACAGAGGAGGTCAATTCATCTCACAATTTTGGAGGTCGTTGCAAAAAGAATTAGGTATGAAAGTAAATTTGAGCATAGTCTTTCATCTATAGACAGATGGATAGGCAAAGGTACAATTCAGATGTTAGAGGATATGTTGAGAACCTATGCTCTTGATTTCAAGGGAAATTGGGATGATCACTTACCATTGATTGAATTTGCATATAACAATAGTTATCATGCAAGCATTCATATGGCACCCTACAAAGGTTTGTATGGTAGGAAATATAGATCACCAATTGGGTGGTTCAATGTGGGAGAAACAGAGTTGATTGGGCCTAATCTTGTCCATCAATCAATAGAGAAGGTTATGGTTATTAAAGAGAGGTTAAACACTACACAGAGTCGTCAGAAATCCTATACTGATGTAAGGAGGAGCGATTTGGAGTTTGAGGTAAATGATTGGGTATATTTGAAAGTGTCACCTATGAAAGATGCCATGAGATTTAGGAAGAAGGGTAAATTGATTCCATGCTATATTGGACTTTATCAGATTGTGAAGAGGATTGGGAAGGTTGCTTATGAATTAGAGTTCCTTTCTGAGTTAGACAGAATCCATCCAGTGCTTCACGCGTCGATGTTGAAGAAATGTCATAAGAATGCTAAAGAGGTCAAAAAAGCTTCTTTGCAATGACAAAAACAAACACACTTTAAGAGTTTGAAGATTAATTAGAAGAATGGATGCAACTGATAAAATAATTGAGGGGTTATTTGTTTGAAGTAGGATATGAGAAATGGTCAAGAGCTCATTCAATAGCCAATCGAGCATGGAGTATGACTTCAAACATAGTCAAATCAATAAACAACATAAATCGATTGGCAAAAAGGCTTCTGATACTGTAATTATTAGAATTTGTGAGGATAACAATACAAACATGGAATGCCAAGTATAGTGAGGAGGCTCATAACACCAAAATAGATTTAACTGTAAAATATAATGAAATTTTTGAAGCTAATCATGAGTTATCTTATAGAATGATGGTAAGTCGTCACTATTTACAAATATTTATTTGTATCAATTGAGGTATCTTGAGTTTTCTTCAATCTCTTAGGTAAATGCATTAACATAATTTGTCCACGCGGTGACTGATGGAGTAAAAATATAGCTGCGCGCATTTTCAGAAGGACGAAACCCCAGTGGGCATGCTATGACTGCTATTTGGTACAGGAGTTTACATGGCAAGGACTATACTTTTCATTATTACAACAAAAGAAACTTTAAAAATGCTTATGCAATTTTTGTTGAACCACTTTCATGTGAAAGTACTTGGGATATACCATCTAAACTCGTGGAACCAAAATTATTCCTACCAGATTTTAAGAGATAACCTGGCAGGCCACCTCTAGAATAGTGGAAATCTTTCGGTGAAAATAAGTCTTAGAGAGCGAAAGTGGCATGCGACGTATGTAGTCAAGTGAGACATAATAGAAGGACATGCTCTAGACATTTCCAAGAAAATTAGTGGTGTCATAAAGATTTATTGCCTATTCTTTTGCCTGACAAAAAGATAAATTATTTTGATCGACTGTTTTGAATTTTTATTTTATTTTGGGATGATTCTTGGTTATGGTAAGAACTTAATGGATTTACATTTTGTGTTTTATTATGAATGATCCTTGGTTAAGTGATATATATTTAGATGGAAAAAAGGTCATATATGCCCCTTAACTTTAAAAAATGTCTACATGTTCCCTCCGTTTAAAGTTCAGTCCTCTTTTACCCTATTCGTCCACCTATTGGTACTTCTATACCCTTTTTTCCATTATCTACTTTGCTGGAATTATGCCTTCTTTTTAAATTGTAAATTAATAGTCATATCAACTTTAAAACTTGACATGACATTTATATATATTACATGAAATAAATACACCTAAATATAACTCGGCCTGTGAATAATACTAACATAAAAGCTATCCCTTTTAACTCATTCTCAAAGCCCTAACGAGATTCGCTTTTGTCAGTTATCCCATCATGCTATAACTATTATTCCATCTGAGGAGGAGAAGGTCTGCCGATTTTTGAGAGGGATAGTTTTTCCAATAATATAGTCAATATTTTGGGTATCTACGGATGGAGCTTCATTTCAATTAATTTTTAGTGCCACCATAAAGGCAGAGTTGATGCAAAGTGAGGAGTTTGGGGACCATAAAAGGATTCATATTTCAGGATAATACTAAGGTGCCTCATCAAGAAGTAGAGGTATGGCCAAAGGAGGAGATTCATTTCAGCATCGTAGGGTTTATGAGACTTTGCAGCTTCAGAGAGAGGACATGGCTCTCATGACTCTTATAGTACGGTCAGAGTTCATCTATTTCCCATCAGATGCTTGCGGGCCGGGGAGACTACAACATCCCTCTTGGTCCCTCACAGCAGTAGTCCACCCCTAAATCTTGCTATGGGTGTGGATCTCCTGATCATCTGATTCTACAGTGCCATACATACACTCATTTTAGGCCTCATTATTTATACTCTGCAACATCACAGCCAGAGGTTCAACCCTATAGACTAAGGGCTGTGGTAGAGTTCAGACTAATAGTGGTAGATATATGAGTGGTGGAGGAGTAGGTGATATTATTTCCCATTTTCATGGTAGAGAAGCAACTTCTAAAAGTGGTAGTCAAGGTGTCTATTGTTATGCTTTACCAGGCAGGCCCAAAGCTGAGGCCTCTGATGCTGTGATTATAGGTATTTTCTTGATTTACCATCGCCCTATGTCTGTGTTATTTGATCCTGGCTCCACTTATTCTTATATGTCTACATACTTCTCCTTAGGTTTTGACTTGCCATGCGTTACTACGTCTATGCCTGTTCATATTTCAACCCTTATAGGTGAGCCTTTAGTAGTAGATCAGGTGTACCGATCTTTTTTTGTGACCTTATCAGGCTATGAGACTTTGGTCGATATGATTATTCACTGGTCAAAAATTCTAGTTCGTTGCACTCACCCTTCGTTTCTCTTAATCATTCATGACCCCTGAATGGAAGATAAAAGACTTTACTAAGCAAGCTGTCTGTCGGTCCCCGTTGGTTAATTGTGTCAACAGAGGCAAGGAGTACCACTGGACTATCCCACTAGCGATCCTACTTCAACGACATTCTCGTAATACGTAAATTCTCCCTATCCTGTAGGAGTGACAGCCGTAGTAGAGATCGATGAAGATCTTTATTCAACAAAGAAAGGGCAAGCACCGAAAGATAGGAATGATCAAAGAGAGGCCTCAGCTGATGCTAATAAGATATAATTAATTTTGATATTATAGTTGGGATGGATTGACTTTCTCCTCATGAGGCTATTCTTGATTGTTATGCTAAGACTGTGACTTTGACTATTCCGGGTAGACTAAACATTGTATGGCAGGGTTCAAGGGGCTCCTTATGATGCTATATTTGAATAGATTTTGGTGTTTCAAGGTATAGTAGAAAGGGAAAAGTATGGAGTTGGCTTGATTTGGGACCTTATATAAGGCAAGTGAACTAACTTTTAATTAAGTATGATTGGACCTTTATGCCCTTATATGTTTTGATTTGAGCAGTTTGGGGTAGAATTGGATTAACATAGGGTTGATTATGATATTTCGGATTGAATAATTAGTCAATTATGATATCTTGACTTGTGAATTAATTTTGGATGTGAAATATAAGGGAATTTGTGAATCATTTGATGTTGATATCAAGATGGTACTTATTTTGAGATGTGAATGTTATTGAGACTATGACTATACTGAGATATTGATGAAAATACAACATTTATGATATTGAGTTACTCAATTTCGATTGTTGAATCATACGATTCATATGAAAATTTTGCATATTTTATTGATATGAACATGATTATTATGCCATCTATATATGTGTTTGCTTAATGATCCATTGAAAATGAAAAACCAAGGGAAAATGATTTCGACTAGTGAAAAAGAAAAGAAATGAAATACCGAAGGTAAATATTTTCGTCTAGATATGAATGTAAGTGCCGAAGAGAAATAGTTCTGGTAGATACATGATCCATGTGTGGCCCTCATATGTTTCATTCTGAGGCATGATTATGATCAGCGGATGTGTATTGTAGAACAAACATGCATCATGATTATTTGATATTGCATTGCATTATTTATATTTCATGGCATTTACTCCATCTCATATTACTCTGGCTTATTATTATTGTATGAAATACTTATGAGACTGGATATATATTGAAACGCCCTAAAAAGTGCCCAAAAATGTGCCTCAGAAATGCCCATATTCATAATTTCCATAAATTTCAAAATTCATGTGTGATATCAAAAATTCGAATTCATATTTGTGATAAGGGGGAAAATTGAATGGAAAATGGGTCTAATCCCAATTTTAGAGCAACCGTATCAAAATTTTATTTTCCTAAAGTTTAGATTCCTAGAATCGATCCGCGCCACTGGAGCGATGCAGCCGGGGAACGAACCTATATATTTTTTTTGCCAGTTTTGTTGTTTTGGTCCAAGGCCTTTGGGTCTTGGGCCTAAGACTTCCCATGCGTAAAAATACCTATACTTAGTCATTTTTCAACCCATATCATACAAGACATTCCCCCAAACCCTTTAAAACACTTAGCTAAATATTTCACTAAAAATTCAAGTGTCCTAATCTCATTCCAGATCTAAGAATTTTATTCAAGCTTCAAGTTCTCATTTCTATCTTCATCAAGGAAATCTTCACAGTTGAGGTATGTGAGTTTTAACCATTGGATCCTTTCACCCATGGTGCCCAACCTTCCTTTTTATACAATTTACATGTTTTCAAGTTGATTTACTTATGGGTATTCTTACTATGAACATGATTATAAACTATGTTGGGGTTTTCATGAAATGTGGTTGTTTAAGAATATTTTGAGCTATGAATCTATGTTCTATGATGAGATTTGATGAAGGGTTTTAATGTATTTTGCATGAGGATGTTACCAAGTGTTGGTGGATTGATTTACATTAAGTTTTCTCACATGATTTCACTCTTAAATTGCATGATTTTGAACTATCATTATTCACCCGCCAAATATTTGATAAAATGTCCCACTACGTCAAGTTTTATCACATGATTTCACTCTTAAATTGCATGATATTGAACTAGCATTACACACTCACCAAGTGTTTGATAAAATATCTGGTTTAGGGTTCTTGTGTTATTGATGATCTATTGCATGACCTATGATTTGAATGACTTTATGATGATGAAATGAAGGTATATATATGTGTTGATATCATAAAAAATACCTTTAGCGTTGCAAGTGACCACACCTTGTTAAGGAGGTGCTATACCTCAATTACCATAGATAGTAGGGTGTGACAACCATCAACCAATTGAGGGGTTGATACCTCAATCGCCTCTCCATGGGGGTAGTAGTCCTTGGATTCTATAATGATGATCTCTTCCTACACATGTACTAGGTTTTCATATAAGCATATTTTACTTCAAGCATGATCATGCATGCCATGTTGCTAATATACTATATCTTGCTTATGTACATGTATTTTGATTATGTTGCCTATCTCTTGTTGTATTGCATCCTACATACTTAGTACATTCAATCATACTAACGCATACTCTATGCCTACATAATATTACCACGTAGGAACCGGAGCACCTCACGATCTTTCTCCTCGTGGCTAGTTGTGACATCTCGAAGATAAAGCTTGATGAGTCCTCAACTCCGATGATAATAGCTATTGATCCTATGTTATATAAAGACTCTTTTCATTGTTTAGATGCTCATGACTATATATTTTAAAGGGGAACAACAATGTGATCCTTTAGGAGGAGTTTAATGCAGCATTTCTCAATCGGTTCTTCCCTCTTGAGCTAAAGGAGGCCAAAATGATAGAATTCATGAATTTGAAGTAAGAGTCCATGAGTGTGAAGGAGTATGCCCTCAAGTTCAACTAACTCTCTAAATATGCTCCACAAATGGTGGAAGCCAAGGTCTAGAATAAATAAATTTGTGATGGGGGTATCCAACTTAGTTAATGAGGAGTGTCGTGCCGCCATGGTGATTGGTGATATGGACTTATCCCGCCTCATGACTTATGCCGAACAATAGGAGGGGGAAAAGTTGAGAAAGAGAAGGGGTAATGAGGCTAAGAGGGCCTATTTTATGGTAAATCCCAAGGTCTCAAAGGTGGTCAATTTCATCAAGGCCAAGGGTATTTTTATGCTCTTAATAGAAGGTTTCCCAATGACAATCCAAGGCCCCAAGGAGATGGTGATATAGTGCCTAATGCTATGTGCCTAAGATGTGGTAGAGGCCATAACAACCCATGTTTGAGGGACACTAATGCAAGCTATAGTTTTGGAGAAGTGGGTCACAAGAAGATTGATTATCCTTGAAATCAAAACAGGGGTAGAGATGGTTGTCCACAATGTCGGGGTGCAAATACAGTTCCTTTGTGAAGGGAAGGTCAACCGGATGGTGCCCCAAGGCACAATCGGTTCTTTTCTCTTCAAGGGAGGCAAGAAGTAGATGTCGTCACCAGTATGTTAAAAGTCTTTGATTTGATGTGTATGCATTGATTGATCTGGGTGCCACTCTTTCTTTTGTTACTCCTTTTGTTGCCAAAAGGTTTCATGTTGAACCCGATTATTATGTGAGCTTTCTTGGGATGGATTGGTTGCATGCATATTATGTCTCTATTGATTGTAGAATCCATAGGGTCAAATTCCAATTTCCTAATGAACCTGTCCTTGAGTGGGAGAGTCTTGATGTGGTGGTCAAGGGTAGATTCATTTTTTGCACTAAAGCCCAAAAGTTAATTTCTAAGGGGACGTGTCTATCATCATGTGAGGGTTAGGAATGTTGAGTCCAAAGTCCTTCCCATAGAGTCAGTCCCAATGGTGAATGAGTTCCTTGATGTCTTTCCTAATGAGCTTCTCGGTGTTTCTCCCAAAAGGGTTATAGATTTTGGCATAGATCTCCTTCCCGATGCTCAACCTATTTCTATTCCTCCTTACTATATGGCCCCGTCATAATTAAAGGAGTTAAAAGAGTAATTGAGGAATTTGTTGGAGAAGGGTTCTATTAGGCTAGCCAATCACCTTGGGGTTTACCAGTGTTGTTTGTGAAGAAGAAGGATGGTTCTCTTAATATGTCCATTGATTACCAGTAACTTAATATAGTCAACATCAAGAATAAGTACCCTCTACCAAGGATTGATGATCTTTTTGACCTACTTCAAGGGGCTAGTCACTTCTCTAAGATTGATCTTTAGTCCGGGTATCACCGAGTGAAAGTGAGAGAGTGTGACATTCCCAAGACAGCCTTTCGAACTAGATATGAGCACTATGAATTTGTGGTTATATCTTTTGAGTTGACCAATGCATCGACTATCTTCATGGATCTTATGAATAGGGTCTTTAAACCCTCCCTTGATTTGTTTGTGGTGGTTTTTGTTGATGATATTTTGATCTATTCTCATAGTGAGGAAGAGCATGTGAGTCATTTGAGGGTTTTCATGACCCAAGCCTAGGACCTAGACGTGACCGGCAAATGGGGAACCCAAAGGAACCCTAAACAAGCCTCGTAGCATATCACTACACATCCTTGGTTGTGGAAGCAATGCAAAACAATGTAAGAAACATAAATAAAGGGAACTAGGACTATAGAAGAGACTCATATTTAAATAGCTTGAATATCATAGTAAGTCAAAGCTCAAGCATAATACATAACTTGCGCAATAACACCTCTAACATAGGACTTAACGGGGGCCAAGATAAGTAACTGGGCTCACCATCATATTAAAAGTATACTAAAAGAAGGATAGTCTTTAATACATAGCTTAAGAACATAGATATTGCCCTCGCACATGAGGACTCACCAACCAGCTTGAATGGATACCACTAGCTACGTGGAGGAGGATGATGACTAAATGGAGCTCTAGTTCCTACATAGTAACATCATGTAGGCATAGAGTATGAGTTAATACACTTGACTGTACTAAGTATATAGAATGTAATACAACAAGAATTAGGAATCTTAGTCAAAACGCAGGATATTAAGCAATAGACATAATATACAATATGACATATATGATCAATGCTTAAGTAAAACATATTTGTATAGGATATCATATGTGAAGAAGAGACCAAGCTAGATTTCCAAATGTACAACCTTTTGGTAGGTTAGTGATGATGTCGCACTATCACTTAGGTGGATGAGTACTAACCCTCATCTAGGTTGGTGATGATGTCGCGCATCACCAAGGTAGATGAGTACTAACCCTCATCTAAGTTGATGAGTACTAACCCCCATCTAGGTTAGTGATGATGCCGCCCCATCACTTAAGTGGATGAGTACTAACCCTCATCTTGGATGATGAGTACTAACCCCCATCTAGGTTAGTGATGATGCCGCCCCATCACTTAAGTGGATGAGTACTAACCCTCATCTTGGATGATGAGTACTAACCCCCATCTAGGTTAGTGATGATGCTGCCCCATCACTAGGTGGAGAAGTACAAACCCTTCACTAGGTTATTCGAGCGTTTAGACCCCCCCAGGATTGGGCATTGTCGAGTTCTACACTTTACATAGGATTCATCATATATTCTAATGCAACATTTCATATAGGAATAACCTCTATTAAGGTACAAACCCCTCAACATGGTTACCTGGGCTCTTGTCCCTTAGAATCAGGTAGGGTCAAGTTCAAACACTTTATATAGAAAATACATATACATAAGCTCCTTTCATCATCATATAGTCATTCATATCATATCTCATGCTTAGGACCTTCAATTCCTCAAGAAATCATAACTGAATATTTTGTCAAACACTTTGGGGGTGTGTAGTGGGGGTAAAAGACCATGCAATTTAGAGATGAAATCATGCAAGAAAATCTATTATAAAATCATTAATCAATACCTTGCAACACCCTCAAGACATTCACATCAAAATCCCTCATCAAAACTTACAATAGATCCAAGATATATAGCTCACAACATAGCAAAATAGTCACAACTTTACATAACTTTAACATAGTTCATAAACATGTTCATACTAGTAAACCCATTTGTAAATTTAACTTTAAATCACGCAATTTAGGAAAAAGGAAGCATGGGTATCATGGGTGAAAGGAACCCCAAAAAGAAACCTACATACCTTAGGTCTAGAGTTGCTTGGAATTGAGGTTGGGAAGAATGGAGGCTTGGAAATAATCTTTGAATCCAATCTTGTTCTTGGGTTTCCTTGAAATTGAATTGGGGTATGATAGAGGCTTTTGAGAGAGTTGAGAGTGTATTTGAGATGAGAGTAATGAGTTTGATACTTTGGAACCTTGTTTAGGTCTTTTAGGAAGGTTAAGATAGCATTGGAAGTCTAAAATGAGCATTAGAGTAATTAGCATTTATGAAAATACCATTAGTGAATAGATGGAAAATTTAGCAAAGTGTTGCCCCACGGAAGGTACCACAGGTTGTGTGGCACTCCACGGGTCGTGTGGAGTGCTCGTGACAAGTTAGTCCAAAAATTGAAGCTGGAAATTGATTGGAAAAAGATGTCTTGTCATGACTATGGAGGCCTCCACGGGTCGTGTGGAGCCTTATGGCTCGTGTAGAGGCTCGTGGCACCATATTTAGTACTAGAAAATGTTGCCCAGGCTCCACGCCAAGGGCCACGAGTCGTAATGAGGGGGCGTGGCACAACACTTAGCAAAAAAACTCCCCCAAACACCCATTATTCCTCTCTTATACTCACCCTACGACTAGCCACATGGCCAGTGGCAAGCCACGCGGCCCATGCCACTGGTCTTTCCCCATGCCTTAGGTGAAAAATAGACTTTTTCAACTCAAGACACCTCACACAACCTGTACAAGACACCACTGCCCGTATAGGTGCCCGTGGGGCTTCACTGCACGGGAGGGTCTTACAAAAACGGTCATAACTCCTTCATCCGAACTCAAAATAAATTGAAACTAAGTGCTTTCGAAAGCTAACTCAAAGGTATTTCATTTGACATATCTATGGTCACCTAATTCTAAATATGCTAAAGGTTATACTAGTTTAAAGTTGACCCTTGCATTAACCATCACCCAAAGCTCAGCTTTTAGGGCAGTCTTGAACTCGTTTAGGTACTAGGAGTCTCCTATAAACCTAATACAACACCAATCTAACCAAATGAGGCTTGAAACATGGATACACAAGAGTATAAAGTTTTAGGTGTCACAGGGTGGTGCTACAAAAATTGAGAGAAGAGAAGTTGTATGCCACATACTAGAAATATGAGTTTTGATTGAAAGAGGTTGCCTTCCTAGGTCATGTGGTGCTGGGGGATGGTATTAAGATGGATCCTAAAAAGACAGAAGTGATTAGAAATTGGCCTAGACCTTTGACTCCATTAGATATTAGAAGCTTCTTGGGCTTAGCGAGTTATTACCGGAGGTTTGTGAATGTGTTCTCTTCTAGTGCTTCTCTTATGACTAAATTTACTCAAAAGAAGGCTAAATTTGTGTGGATCGATGAGTGTGAAAATAGTTACCAAACCTTGAAAGATAAGCTCGTCTTTGGTCTTATTTAGTCTCTATCGAAAAAGTTGGAAGGATTTGTTGTGTATTGTGATGCCTCACGAATTGGTTTGGGTTGTGTTTTGATGCAAAATGATAAGGTGATAGCTTATGCCTCTAGGCAACTTAAGGTGTATAAAAATAATTATCCTACCCATGATCTTGAATTGGCCGCTGTGGTATTTGCTTTGAAAATTTAGCGTCATTATTTGTATGGGGTGCATGTTGATGTGTTTA